>CM023481.1:301067340-301311668 GCA_013339685.2 Hyalomma asiaticum
GAAATTATGGAGCGATGAGTCGAAGCTTATGTGAATTTGGGCACGCAGTTCATGAACCAAATGCTATGACACAGTGCCAACGTGGGTATGAGCCGCACGGGGTTTCTTTCTTTCTTTCTTTCTTTCTTTCTTTCTTTCTTTCTTTCTTTCTTTCTTTCTTTCTTTCTTTCTTTCTTTCTTCTTTCTTTCTTTTCTTTTCTTTTCTTAATTTCTTTCTTACCTACAGGTGATGTACTACATCTGTCACAGACTCTCACTACTTACAGTCTTAGCTCAACTAAGGCAGTAGGGGAAAAATGACCGAGAACGCAACAAAATCGTGCTTAAGTTGCTGCTGAGCTGCGTCCTCTGCGCAGGCGTGGGAGTTTTAATAGTGAAGCTGTTTAGGTCGGATGAAGGCCGTTAGGCGTCCACCGAAGGCTATCATCATCATGAAACAAATGTGCGCGCACTTCTTTCAAACGCTCAACGTGCCGCATGTACGCGCGCACTGCGCCAAGCCATGTCAACCACGTGATAGCGTAGCATTCTATACGCCTGGTGCACCGCCTATAGAAGCGCCACTAGAGGCCACGTAGCGGGTGCCATGGACAGTACTATCGAGAGGCCGAACAGACCACGCTTTTTCAGCGCTGGGCGGCATGGGCCGAGGTTCGCAGCTTCGATTTTCCCATCGTTCGCATGCCAGACAGCTATTTTGGCGTTGACAGCTGCATGAAAGACGAAGCCCTGTGTGAAAGTGCACTTTTCAGATTTCTACGTAGAAGGAAAATAATTCCCCGTCCAAATAACATACACTCATTGACTTTATCTGAGGAAGAAACACAACAGATGTTAAAAGACATAGCAGGAGGTCTAGAAAGCAGATTCTCATTCCTGTTGTCCCCAAGTAGCCGATTTAATATGTCAACTGATGATTTCACTGAAGTCACTTTAAGCGAACTGGCTACGGCCTATGGGAAAGATTCCAAATTCAGCCCCTGGTGGCGATGGAATCACGGCAAACATGTTAAAAATTCTTTTCAATGAGGCATCAGATGATTTATTGGGCATTGTGAATCATTCGTTACAATGGTCGTGGATTTCTTCTAACTGGAAACTGGCTAAAATAATTCCAGTTTTTAAACATAACGGAAAAGAATATACTCTTGACAATATTCGCCCGATTGCTCTAACTTCTGTTCTAGTAAAATTGATTGAAAGGATTATCTATGCTCGTGTGGCAAAATTTATGGATAATAACGATCTTCTCAGCCCCCACCAAATTGGCTTTAGCCCCGGCTGTTCCATTTGGCATGCTCATGTGGACTTAGAAAGCCGAATAAAATTAGCACGCTATACCGCGGACAAATAGCTGCTCTGGTAACATTAGATATATCAAAAGCCTATGATGGTGTCGAGTATAACATATTATTACACCAACTAAAGAGTTACAATTTCCCGGATTATCTGGTGAGCTGGTTTCATAAGTTTTTAAACGACCGAGAATTTTATTGTTTCTTGAAAGGTCATTCTTCTACCCTTCATCGACAGTCACGCGGGGTGCCTCAAGGGGCTGTGACTTCCCCTCTACTGTTTAATGTGCTACTAAGTTCCATCCCCAGCCATGAAGGTATATACACCTACGTGTACGCAGATGACATCGCGTTCTTTGCATCAGACTACGACTTACATTCTCTGTATAATCGTTTGCAAACTTACATGTTCGCAATAGAAGACTGGTTAAAAGTAATTCACTTGTCCCTCAATGTTGCCAAGAGCTCTATCATTGCATTCCCTTTAAATGACTCTGTTAAAATAACACTTACTTGCAACCTTCAGCATATTCCCCAATTGGACACGGTGAAATATCTAGGAGTAATTTATGATAGTCATCTACAATGGCGCGTTCATATAGATTATATAAATAAAAAAGGAGTACGCGCACTTGGCGTCCCGCGCAAAATTAGCAACAATCGTTCAGGTATGCGGAGAGACACACTTATCATGATATATAAGATGAACGTGCGCCCTATATTAGAATTTGGGTGCGTGCTGTATTCAGGCGCTCCCAGTTATAAATTGCATCCACTAAATCTTCTGGAGAGGGAGGCTCTTCTTCTATGCCTCGGATTACCAAAATGAGTTGCCACTAATGTTCGCTACCTAGAAACTCGGTTGCCTTCGCTCCTGTGCAGATTCCGATTACTTACCGTTAGGACGTTCTTCAGGATCTACGAATACCCTATCAAACTCCGAATAGTTTTCATGCATCGTCCTCAATTATTTTTTCAGTCCTACGGGCCTCGATTTCGCACTCCTCAGGTAGCATACGTGAAGGCACTTTTGGCCCCCTAGACGTGCGGTTATACCATGTTTCCCCCATTGGTCAAAGACACAATATTGAAATTATATTTGATAACATATATGCGAACAACGCTAGACATCTGTCGCGGGATATGTTAAATGGTTTATTACAAAATTATTCAGATGACTTGCACATTAAAGATGTCATTGCTACAGGTGAATCACAAATAGACGAAAAATCTGGAATTGGTATTTTTCCTGAAAGTTTTAACTGGACATTTTCATTAAGACTTCGTGATTTCTTATCTGTATTTCTGGCAGAATTTCTGGCTGTTCTTATGGCCTTACGAAAATTAAGTCAGCGACCTCATCAGTCGTAATTGTCACTGATTCTTTATCTCTATGTACCTATCTTACTGCTAAACGTGATTCACGCATCTTACGTTCCTTTCATTCTCTTGTCCCTAGTCACGTAACGGTCATTAGATTGGTATGGGTGCCAGGTCACAAAGGAATTATAATGAATGAAATTGCGGACAGCTTGGCGAGGTCATCTCTTAGTCGTCCAGTTGTCTCACTACTTCCTGCATCAGCGCTCATAACTTCGGCAAGATTTAGAAGGAGAGCGATAAGGCGAGAATCTAGTAATACCTTATTAACTAATTTAACTGACTATCGATACCTCATTCCCATGGTCTATAGAAATGCTTTACCTCCAGAAAACTGGAAGTTATTTTTGCGCAGTTACTTTGCCGCATTCCTAAATTAAACTTTTATATGCACAGAGTTGGTCTGGCCCCATCGCCTTTGCGTCCATATTGCGGCGAAGACGAATCTATCGACCAATATTTCGTAAAATGTGCTTGGTTATACCCATTAAGAAAACACACATGGAAAGATTCTCTTGATAGGATTGGGTTAGAGTTCTCCGTCTCCAATATTTTGTCTTTGGGAGCCTCTTCATTAGGACATTGCCACAGGGATGTATGCTCTACTGTTGAAAAATTCATAATTGATTCAGGCCGGTTCTGTTCATAAATTCGTACTCTTCACCGTTAATTCCATCCTGATTATTCGATTCTTATTGGCATTTTAATACTACTTATGACTAATCTCTTTCAACTTCTCACATCTTGGCCAATCCCCCAGGGTGGGTATGAGCCAGAATTGGGGACAACAACAACAAGAACAACAACAACAAGTGGAAATGGGCATGTCGTTAACAGAATTTGGGGCAAACCAGAGCGCAGTCAGGTGCGTCACGCAGACCAGCGTCAACAAGCCCCGTTGCGAAGTAGAGCTCGTGTGAAGTAGCCACCTTTTTTTTTTTTTTTTTTGAAAATTGTACCCTTGCCACATTGCTGTTTCTGTGCATTAATAATAACTACACGTCATTTGAGCGGAGTGGTAAGTCAATTAGAATTGTACCCTTGGCACATTGCTGTTTCTGTACCTTAATAATACGCGTCATTAGAGCGGAGTGGTAAGTCAAACAATGAAGTCCACATTACGTGATGCTTTCGCATTATGTGGCGATCTTGATAGCACTGATTACATACGTGACATCATAACATAATAATTGCCATAATAGTCACCTTAAGAACAGCAATTGAGCAATTGATAATAAACCTGCATACACTCTTCATGGATATCACCAAACTTGCCAGCAAATACAACCAGAATTTAGCACCGCGTTCGTCGAACTTTTAAAAGCCAAAACAATGCACTCTCAAAAGACTTGGAAATCACAAAGTTGGTGTTCTCGAACAATGTCCCACCTTAGCCTGTAAGAGATGGCATACTGTAGAAAAAGCAATCACATGGAAAATAAAGTTGCAAATAGATTCTAAGTCTACTAAAGCAATCTTGCGACAGAGATCATAAATAAAACAGACAGTCACATAAGGTCAACCAAGAGAGAGGTCGAAAACGCGAAGTGACGTCGTAGGAAACACGTTAATTCCAACACAAAGACATACGTAATATAAGGACGTAAAACTAACCAGATAGTTTATAAGAGGTCCGCAAGAAACTGAAGTCAATAAAATTTCCGAGATTATTAAGAGATTTTACAACGACGCATTTGCCCGCCGCGGTGTTGCACTTGTTGCAGTGCCTGGCTGCAGACCCGAACGCTTCGGGTTCCAACACGACCGCGGCGGTCGCATTTTTGACGGAGGCGAAAACGCCAGAGGCCCATGTACTATGCGATGTCGTTGCACGTCAATGCAGGTTAACGAGCTCCCGGTAGTCTAAATTTCCGGAGCCTTCCACTAAGGCGTTTCTCATAATCGTATCGTAATCATATCACCGTTTTGGAACGTAAACCACCAAAAATGAATTAATTTCCTCCTTAAAGAAAAAACACTACACACACGCTGAATCGCTTTTGCATTCTTTATATGATCAATAAAGCTTATCAACTATTTTCCCGATAAATGTAATCATCATAGCGAATGTGGCAACGCATAAAGGTGGCCACACGCTTCCGGCCCGCTAGCAACGGCAATGATGTCCGCCGTTCCCCGGGAACGCCTTCACCAGATCTTGGGTGTCTTTGCACGAGGTGGCGAGCCTCCCATTTCCGCTTTAAGCGTAGACCGGGAAATTAGGCTGCGTTGTAGACGCGGCGACGCAGCCGACGCCATTGCCAGGGTGATGGCGCTGTTCGGAGACTGCATACCCTCATCAGCACCCGAAGACCTCTCACGAGCAGCGATGCTTGCGAGTCGTCTTCTTTGCGGCGGTGGCAATGGCGCGTCACAACTGTTGGAACCCCTGGCCGTTTCGAGGCTACAGAGCGGTCACGGAAATCGACTGCTGTTCGTTTCCCAGGAAACGTCTTACTTGGTCTGCGCGTCCGCTCCAGCTTCTTGTGCTGGTGGGCCCCACGCAGACAGAAGAGGTAGTGGAGGCATTTCCTGCGGTGAACAGCAGCACCTTCAGGCGCCTTCTGTTGACCGGTTTGGTTGTCGACGGCGCTGAGGGAAGGCCACAACTTGCCCAGGCAGCTGCGCACGCGCTCGTTGTTTTCGATAATAGTTTCGGCAGCCACCGATCGCCTGCTCTCTTGGCAGAAGAGGATGGCGGCCTTTGGAGTTGCCGGAAGGAGTTTGGGCCGTTGACGGCAGCGCCACACATCTTGGGTCATGAGGGGACAAGGAACGCCGTGATCGAAGGCCGCGTCAGTGATCGCCGTCGTCGCTTCGCCTGCTAATATGATGTACGTGACTGGCGACACCGAACACCTTCTTCGGCTCGTGCCGGTGGTCCTCTGTTGAAACCGCCGACAAAGGTATAAGCTACCCCGCTGAGTCGTCCCGAGAGCGCAGGTGAAATGCGTACCTTGTTCGAACGGGTATTTTCTTCTGCTTCTTCGCTCGCTAGCTCTTGGCTTACACCCCCTACCGGCATTGGGGAAAACACGAGTGTGTAACATAATGAATTTATCAATTATGTTCCAGTATATGTTTAAATTTTAGAATTTAGACGAATGCCATGTGACAGGTGCGTGAAAACAAAAATGAACCGACATTACGATATAACAAGACACGAGATGAGGGTTAATGAACAGGTTAGCGAAAACAAAACCGAAAACAAGCAAAGGAAGTTGAAATATCTGAAAGAAAAAAAAAAGAAGCATATTTGACATTTTGACTTATTACCTGTTTGAACGTTACTGCCGCCACCTTGGCCCATTCCCATCACTTAATGCGCGCCATAATTAGTGGATCATCATCATCACCACCATCACCACAACCACGATCACATTTATTGCGGTGAATTACATAAAAGATTCTCCAACGCTCACAATAGAGTATTGGATGGTGGCTCAAATATCTCTTTCAATTCACTCGAATCGCCAAGCTATAAATGAAAATAAACAGGTTAATTATGGGAAGATACAAGTACACTGGTTAACGTCAGTAGGGAAACACAAATGGTGTCTTCTTAAATGTAGTGGAACTGCTAAATCACAAAAAAAAAGTGGACTTCACCTAATTACAAGAAATTCATTCAGAGGGAGAGAGAGAAGAGAGAGAGACGGAAAGGTAGAGAAGCGAACCTTTTCTATCGGCCTGCTACATTGCACTGGGACGAGTGACGTACAGCTTCCGGGGACGTGTACATAAGGAGGCGTGGATTTCAAGTCCACCCCAATGTAGCAAACCACCGGGGCGGTGCGATTAACACACTCATTTGGCGCATTCCACTCCGGATGATGACCATAAAGTCGGTGGTACATTCCAGAATTGACAGTAATGAAATTGCTGTAATGAAATCATAGTAATTAGATCACTTTTTGCGGTAACGAGTAATGCAATGAATTACTGTTGTTGGCCAATAATTTATTATGTAATTAATTACTTCACGCGCGTAATTTCAATAAAATGACTCATTACTTTATAATTACTTTTGACCAGTATAGAGCACGCACGCTTCCCTAATGGCATAAGAAAATGATCAAGAGCAAGGAAAGAAAAATTACAAGTATGAGTTCGTCTGAATCACAACCGAACAGAACATAAAGAAATATCCCGCGTACGATCCCAAGTTGAAGCGTTGAACAACGATGTTAATTTTTTTATTGATTTTGGGGGGTTTGACGTCCCAAAACCAGCTCTGATTATGAGAGACGCTCTAGTGGAGGGCTCCGGAAATTTTGACCACCTGGGGCTCTTTAACGTGCACTGACATCGCACAGCACATGGGCCTCAACATTTCGCCTCCATCTAAGTGCAGCCGCCGCAGCCGGGATTCGATCGCGCGACCCTCGGATCAGCAGCCGAGTACCATCCACTGGACAACCGTGGCGGGGCAGTGAGTACAATTCAAGAGCTATTGAGAAAAGCACAACAAGAAGATCATCATTCGAGAAGGGTGCATGTCCTCTGTGCTCTCGGGACAATCCGTCGGCTCAAACTCGGCCGTAGCCGGCGGCTTCAGCACACAACCAACGGCTCGAGCCGAAGGTGTATTCGGTGTCCTCGGCAGTGGGCAGTGCAATAGCAGCGAAACTGGCGACGGCGAAGTCTGACGTGACCTCCAAACCCGGAATTTTTGGGCCATCGATGACCGCAAAACTGCAGCTTCACCACTGACTGCGGTCACTCATTCAGCTGGCTCGGAATTCCTACATGCAGTTCGCACAGAGGAGCCGTGCGGAGGCCACCAAGGAACTTGCTCAAAACAACCAGTGCGTGAGCAGCAGTCTGGACAAGCTGTGGCGTTCCCTCAGCGCCGCCGACAAGCAAGCAGACGAACTCAAGGCGCCTGAAGATGCTGCTGTCCACCGAAGGGAGTGCCTTGACTATGTCCTCGGTCGGAGTGCGGCCCGCCAGCGCAAGAAGCACGAAGGAGGCGCAGTCCAGAAGAGGCATTTCCGCAGAAACTGATAGCAGCGAAGGATTTCCAAGGCGAGTTTTCAGCGTCGAAACGGAGTAGCATTTGCATTAGCCGTCCGCTACCATTGCCACACCGCAAAACAGACGATCTACAAACGGTGCTTCCTATTGCACGCTGCTGTGCGACGCCGTCCTAGAACAACTCCACTGCCTCGGCCTCGGCGTCGCCTCGCTCGGCGGCACGGCCGTGAACAAGCGTGTGCCCCTTCATTCCCCTGTTGTAGATTGAGCGAACAGTGGACCCGCGGCGCCATTCACTCATATATCAGCAAGTCGTCGGTGGGAAACGGTGTCCGCTGGAACGTTTACCTCGAGGACTTCGTGTCATAGACTACAACAACGTTCACTTTTCCACAGACAGCTCTCGTTTGGACCAGCGCGGCCAGCACGACAGCCGCCTACTTCCTGCGGCTCCTGAAGGTGCTCCCGGTAAACGTCAGCCATTGTAGTCGGTGGCAGGCAGCCCCGAGGCAGGGGACCAGCTTTTAACGATGTCGCAGTTATCAACATGATGACCTGCATCACGCGAATAATTGATAAGCTGTAGCGATCATATAAAGAATGCGGAAACGATCTAACGTCTTTGTGGTCGTTATTTCATGGGGAAAGCAGATACACCCTCTCCACTGCCCTGTGTGAGACGCACGCGTTTTGCCGGTTTGTCTGTTTCGAATTCCGTCGGCTGCTTCGGACAATTATCTAGCTATAAAAACTACTACTTAAACTCTCACACATCTTAAAGAATAGTATGATTTGTAACTGGATAGAGTCTTATTTAACTTCCAGAAAACAGTGTGTCACGTTTAATCAAGCCACTTCTAGCATGCTTCCGGTTTCTTCAGGAGTACCACAAGGCTCGGTGTTAGGACCATTATTATTTTTACTCTACATCAATGACATCGCTGACGCACGTAATGTAAAAATAAGATTGTACGCGGACGATTGCGTAATATACTCCGTTATTAACTCTGTTAATGATCAACTGCAACTGAACAAGGAACTTCATGAACTCTTTCAATGGTGCAAGACATGGCAAATGTCAGTAAATCTCAAGAAAAGTGTTGTCATGTCTGTAACAAATAGAACACATATAAGCTCATTTGACTATGCAATTGATGGTAACATCCTATCTCGCGTCGAGCGCTATAAGTACCTTGGTCTTAACATTCGCAGCGACCTGCGCTGGAATGATCACATAACAGAGATCACTAACAAAGCAATGGCTAAACTGCATTACTTAAAACGCTCCCTTCGCCATTCTTCGTATGACACAAAGCGTACAGCATTCAAAACCCTCGTCTTACCAATTCTTGAGTACGCTAATATTGATTGGGACCCCTTTACTCGTATTAATATCGATAAGTTAGAAAGGGTACAAAGCAAAGCCGTAAGATTTATTTTTAATCGCTACGATAGGGTCTCTGTCTCGGGTTTGGTAGCGAAAGCTAGTCTAAAGCACACCTCCGAGAGGAATAAAATCGCACGATTACGCTTTATGTTTAAAATAGTTAAAGGACACCTCAACGGCAGTATATCCAATTATGTGCATTTTTCCACAGGTTATGATACTAGAAGGCGACATAGTCTTTTAATCGCCCCATATCAGTCGGCTAATAATGTTTTTAAGTATTCTTTCTTTCGGCGAACGATCGTTGAGTGGAATGCCCTAGATGCACCCACCGTTGAAACTGACAGCATAGAAATGTTTGACTCATTGCTTGCCAGTTGATTGTGTAAAGTTCCTTCCTTTGTATTTTATGCCTTTTGCCTTATATTTTTGCTTGAGCGAGTTGTCTTTGTCTTTGCTTCATCTTGTCATTATGTACTTCGTACTACTGTTTTGCTTAGCGAGTTGTTTGTTTTTTACTTTATATTGTCTTCATTTTATGCTACTGTTTTCCCTGAAAAAGTTCTACGTTTTACTCATCATTGTAACCCCACTCTGCAACGACTCCAATAGGAGTTAGCAGTATTGTCAAATAAAATAAATAAATAAATGTAAAGCTCTGGGACATGCTCTGCTTACCGACCCATGAAGCGTTATGCTAGGCATCGGCAAAACGTAAAATGTTCAAGTGAGTTTGATAGGCCCAGGCGGGGCAATAAATATTGGAAGAACAAGGTCATCTATGCTTCAGAAGGCGTGGCCATCAAAACATAGGTAACTTAGTACTACTACTACTACTACTACTACTAATAATAATAATAATAATAATAATAATAATAACATAAAATATATATTATTGGTTATGCACAGGCAATCAATAATAAAGTCTTGGAATAAAACCTTCTTGCAAGCTAGTAGGTACATGCCGTTCGGGTATTGTACTGCGCGAGTAGAAAGGAAGCAAGGAAGACAGCAAAGAGCGCAGGTATTGTATACGGCGGTCTTTCCTGTCTTCCTTGATTCCTATCTAGTGATAGGATAGTGATAGTGATGTTGTGGCTGCAGGCGGTGTCAGCTTGACAGACCTCGCCGGCAATTGCTCCGCCCGAGCGTCTCTGTCCATGTCGCATTTGTCACCACGTGTCACTCAATCCTGTCTCTTGAAGAAATGTTACAATCAGGGCTGACACCTTCTTGCGAGCCGTCCGTGCACCTTCCGGATATATAATTTGTTCAGTGCTCGCATGTTTAAACCCTCTTTTTTGCATGTTGTCCATGAGTGCTTTTCTCTCAGTGCAAAAGCGCTTGAAGGGCCAGATGTAGTGGTCAATGTCTCCCACTTCATTGCACTCCGCGCACAATCGCGAAGCAGCGCCCGTAATTTTAAAAGACCATGCGAGAGTGCATGCTGACCCCGTTCTGACTCGGTACAGTAGATTTGATTCTCTGCGGCTAAATCCTTTTGTTAGACAAGGCTGGTGTGGTGGCTTCCACAAGGAACGGAAATGGATTCCTTTCTACTCGCGCAGTCCAATACCCGAAAGTCTTGGACGGCGCCGTCAACATCCATGTTACTGCTTAAAAGAGTACTTGGATTCCAGGTTGAGTCCGATCCAGGTCTTGTTTATAAAAGCGAACCTTAAACTCGACTTTTCGTCGGTGTGGCGCAGCACGGCATGACATTAGCAAGTTATAGTTTTCTTCCTTATCGCACAAAATTCAGATAATGTGTTCAACCTACAACTCACTACATTTGGCAGTTTAAGTATGCAGGTATAATTTAAGTATGCAGGTGAAAGAGCGCTCCACAGAAGACAATGGCCACAGCCAGCAGACCATGTTTCGTCTTAGCGCCTGCCAAAATGAATCAGAAGCCAATAGCACTAGCTGAAGATCGCGCAGGATTGAGAAGTGACCGGTGCCTCATGACGCACCTATAGCATGCTGTGCCAAGACTAAAGAAAACTTGTACATGTTACTCGAGACTGCAGCGATGATTATCTTGCAAGGCAACAGGCCGAAGGCCACAAGGCGCGTTCGTCTCTCCCGTGTCCGATACGGACTAACGACCAGCTTCTGGCGCTGCCAGTGCATACCAACTTTGCCGGACGCACCAGTCCCCTACATTATGATGCAATCCATTCAAACGCTTATGCCAGACGAAATAAATTAGCGAAATTTGTTTGGTGAAAGTCTGTGTGATGATGAGCATTTGTCGTGTGCTCGTCCTGCGTGGCCGCCACATGTGTTACTATAGGAGGCATACAGAAACGCTTGTCTTCCACCTGTGGGGGCCTAACAAAAAGGTTTTGATGTCATAAACAGCGCGGCATCAGACTGCTGGGAATGCTCGGAATTCATCCCCCGTGTAACGAAGTATGTTAGAACATAGGCAGTTGGACAACTACAGAGCTGTTGCGGGCTTAGATATGTTGATAGAGTGGCTGTACATGCAGGGCCCATCGTGTTGGCTGAACCATGTAAAATCCCCGTTTACGTGTGCGGATCTTTATATCTAACTGCACGCAGGCACCCTGAAGAATTAGTGCGATCCTGCAGAAATCAAGACATACTTGCTAAGAGTACCTAGTGTCACGTTGATAAATCAGCAAGGTATAGAAACCTCCACCAACTGCAGACCTCCAACCAATATATATGTCAATAGAATTCCATTCATACACCATTCCCATATACTTAGGCTGTTTCAGCAATAAACCCAACATATGGCGTCCCCCTACTCGGTGACAGATCTCCCGAACCAAGCAAAACATTTACAACAACACCCATGGACATACCGCAGAAGCCATCCAAATAACCTGAAAGTGAATGCGAAGCACGCAGGGCTGAGAGATCAGCTAAGTTAGGTGCACCAAGCACTGACCGCGACATTTGCGTTTTTGGAATAAGACAGAAGCGCACCTAAGATGATCAAGGAAAGCTTTCTCGCTTGTTTTCCAGCATGAACGATTATTCCTATATTCGACCTCTGAATGATGGTCGGGCGCGGAACGTTCCGCCGTGCTTCCACTCCAGATTTACCTTCAGGTCTAACTTGAAGAAAGTAACTTTAGGAGCGCCATTGTGCTTATGAACACGAAAACTCGACCAAATGTGCCAGAGAGAAATAATTGTGTCCAACCGGTGCTTTGGTTGAAAAACAAGTCGCAGGCTGTGTACCGCTCATCGTACTTAGCCTCTGTGGCGCGTTTACAAAACGTCGACCAGGTTCACGTATTCAACACTTTTCAGGGATTAATAAAGATTCCACTTGCTCTCCAAGCATGTTCGAAGAAGGATCGCTTTGTGATTGCGGTCTGCACTGAGTCCCTCTGCTGAATGTGTAATTTTGCCATGGTGCCTCACGAAAGCTTCGCGCACATGAATTCCCCCAATGTGTTGGATCATCAGAATTCCCCGCTTACTTGCAATGATTTTCGAAGTTTTCCCCCAAAAATTGCTGTGATTATGAAAGATGCCGTAGTTGAGGGTTCTGGAAATTTCGACCACGTGGGGTTCTTTAACGTGCACTGACATCGCACAGCACACGGGCCTCAACACTCCACCTCCATCTAAATACAGCCGCTGCTGCCCGGATTCGATCCCGCGACTTTCGGATCAAAAGCCGAGCGGCATATCCACTAAACTGACATGACGAAGCCCGCCTATACTCATAAACATGAGCGGAAATTTAATCAATAATCTTTTTAAAAGTGTTAAGAGCACTTGCATCATCAATTGTTTCAATCAATAAAAACATATCGCAGTTGTCGGGCGGCAACAGCAATGCACTGCCTACCAACACTTGCCCATAATTCGCCGCCTTTGTAACGACATTGACGTGCTTGTCATAAAGACCACATGCGCAATTAAGTACAAGCACCTCTAGGTAAAGAAAAATATCGCTTCGGAAAGCGGCGATTGTAAACCTCTTCGTTTTCGTTTTCCAGTTAAGAAGTGTACAATCTATCATGCAGCCAGTTTCATATCATAATAAATATTCTCGTTTCGGTGAAACGTCTGTGCTCAGATATCACACCACTCTTACTTTCCAAGGAGTTGCCTTGATCCTTACGCGCCGAGTGGGAACAATTTATATTTCCAAATATATTGTGGAACAAGCTTCTTACAATGTGCATAAAGAAGTAGAAGAAGAACAACGCCCGCGGGAAAAGCGTCTTCCAGTCAGCTCCCTAAGTCACAGTTTCGAAGGCCCGTCTACCTACTGCCTTCGAGAACAACGTCGCCCTCATCGAATAAGCCGAGTATAAAAGTAGAGCTGACAGCGTGGGATACAGCGGTACAGCGAGGTTTCTACCAGTCGCGGCTATTTACGTATCCGGATTTCGATCCCGCCCTAACATGCCCCCCTGATATGTTGCATAGAACCCGCTGCGAAAAAGGTACAAGCAGCCGTACTTATGCTCCAGCGTGCCCAACGTCATTATGGAGAACGAGACGAACATACGCAACGACCAGCGCATGCTGCAAAATAGACGAAACGCGAACAGAAGAGGCAGGTGCACTCCGATCAGTTTCGTACGCTCTCACGGCGGCTTCCTCTCCGAGTCCAACATCGACTCACCCGGTTCCCTCAGAACAACCCGATGAGGTGGAGGAAAGACCCGCTCCATTTCCATTTCATCGCGGCCACATCCTCTGCGGGAGGCATGAAAGACCTGGGAAGGGGCCCGCGCATGCTATGGGACAAACAAAGGCGGACCATCAGAGGCACCGTTTCAGGGCACTCTACCAATGCCTTCCACTACTGCAACGTCGTCCTGCTGGACTTCCTGGAGAGCAGCCGCATTGAGTTGGAGGCCGTGCCTTCACCGCTTCCGGGCGAGCGCGTCCAGTATCGCTGTGGAGAACAGAAAAGTTCAGCGCAGGGTTCGACACCCGCAGCAGTGGTCACCGAGGTCAAGCCAAAGGCAGGAGGCTTACGAATGGCACAAACCCCTGTCGACGAAGGACCTTCCCCCCGCCCCGAACGCGCTATTGATTGTTGCCATTACGAGCAAGTAGCCGGCGCCGCGGGATGAACTTGCTTCCGTGACCCAGCCGGCAGCAACGGTGCGCCTCGACCCATCTGCTAAAACCGAGAAAGCAGTGCAAGATGTATTGGGCACTGCAATGATGGCCGTGTTTAGGTCTGAAGGGCGCAGGCGAAGCGTACCCAGCGTTCCACATCTGAACTGCTCTTCTCCCCGGTGAAAAGCCATCTGGGTCCTGGTGGAGCTTTTCTCGCTGCAGTGCCTTCTTACACTTATTGAGCGCAACCCTTGAGTATCATGCGTGTGAGTGCCCGACGGCGCCATAGTGGCCAATAAAAGAAATAAATAGATCCAAAAGATGCTTTGTAAAGCATATTTATTCCGTACTGGTCCTGTATAAGCACGGCCATGTTGTTCAAAGGAAACGGGAATGGTTAGGATGTAGTAGTGATCAAATTGTTCCGTAGCGGCGGCCTTCACATTCGGTGGCCTTCACATTCACATTCGGCGGCCTTCACAATCATTTGATCAGCCGATATGAGCTACGATCGCGGACAATGAGAGTGATGCTTCTGCGGGGAGCAGGTAGTTATTCCGCAATAATGGCCCACACCAGACCCTGTGATTTCGTTGACAGTTTTCGAAAGAACAGTAATAATTGTCGGAGTGTGGCCACCACAAAGAAGGCCATCAGCTCATACGCAACATTTTTTTTTCAATGCTGAAATTTTCTGTGGGGTCACACGTGGAACTGTGTTGTGCACTTAGCAGCAGTATTGTCTTCGAACTAATTTTCGTTCTAACAGTTGCTGCTTATACACCGTCTGTGTGGACCGCGACCGACTGCATCAGATCACAGAATTTTTCACTATCTATGGACTCCCCCAAATCAATGATAACAGCATCTGATTATAATGGACCATTTCATGTTTCCTTGCGAAAATATATTGTATACCTGTACACATCGAAATTAACAGGCGTACGCTGAGAGAATAACAGAACGAGTGAGACTGGTCATTGAAAAATTGAAGAAAACGCAGCTAAGATAACCAGGATGAGCAATGCAGTCTGCGCTATATTGAATTAGCGCAGGGTGATTCTACAGACTCGCAAAATTGTAAGCTGTCCAATCTATAGTTTATGTTCGCGTGTGTGAAGCAATGAAAATTACCGATACAAAACCACCCATGGTTGAGGTGTTGTCTTCGTCACTGTTGTTACAACAACAACAACAACAACAACAACAACAACAACAACAACAATAATAATAATAATAATAATAATAATAATAATAATAATAATAATAATAATAATAATAACGATTGCGATGATGATAGGCCTAATTCCTTAATCGCTTGCAATAAGTTATGAGAACGTGGATGATGGCGAAAACGTCCATCTGACTACTTCCGAGAGCACAAGCTCCAGGTGCACTCCGATCCTGGCCAAATTGGCAAAAGGGATATATAAGGCCCGTCATCTGTGTGAGTGAGTGCACCTTAAAAAACCCCGTGAGGTAGAAATTTTTCGGAGCCCTCCAGTACGGCGTCTCTCATAACCAGTTTGTGATTTCGCCACGTAAAACCCCATAAATCAATCCCTCAGTCAATCAAAAGGAAAATGTATATGATCCTTTTCTCCGGCATGACATTAAGAAGCGGTCTCCTTCCTCCTTAGAGAAAATTCAGAAATAGGATTGAACCGGCCCAACTTATTTTGATACTAACTCGAATATGCAGACAGGTGCGTGAATATGCGTGAAGACGAAAGGCTGCTCCACCGTACACAAGGCGACGATAATGATGTTCATTCGAAAAACGGCAGTTCCCAAGGGTTCAATATTGGTTCAATATTGACCTGGTTCAATATTGAATATTGAATATTGAATGGTTCAATATTGAACTGTTGTTGATTGTGCGTTCGTGTAATATAAATAAATAAGCACTTTTTTAGAGATAACGCTGTGACATCAAGCCTATTATTTAATTGCGACCAGTCTAGAGAGGAAGAAACTCGGAAATATACACTGAGAATGAGAAGGCGCTAAGAATAACGTTGCACGCGTATCAGGGAAACCGGCTACAACACTGAACGTAATCCTGTCGTCAAAACTCTTTTAGAGGACCTAAGAGGAAGTAACACGCCAACAGCTCCAGTCATACTGAATACGAATCGTCCCAATGAGGCTTTCGCTTTTTATTGCCATTCCACTGCATGTTACAATCGGCCATTCGCAGTCATCATTAATCACTATGCTGTAGCACGATACTCCTCCATTGAAGACCCCCTGCCCCTCCCTTTGAGAGCCTTTGTCCAATGCCCCTCTTTGTTGCGGACCATCCGCCTTTAAGAATACAAATATAAGATGTGTACGGAACCGTAATGTTCCATCAAGACGCTGGATACTTCTCATGCCATCCTGTTGATTCACCACGTGTTTCTGCGGCCAGCATATGCCTAAAAACATGCTTTCTCC
Source organism: Hyalomma asiaticum (assembly GCA_013339685.2). Taxonomy (NCBI): domain Eukaryota; kingdom Metazoa; phylum Arthropoda; class Arachnida; order Ixodida; family Ixodidae; genus Hyalomma; species Hyalomma asiaticum. Next base: position 301,083,886 of record CM023481.1, read on the forward strand.
GACTGATTTTCCCGACCTCGAAGCTGGAGAAGGGCTAGCCTTTCCCCTTCAAGGATTTCGTCAAAGACAAATTTAGGAGAGAGAGAGAAAGAGAGCCTTTTCCTTAGAATGTCTGAATCGCACAACGGCAGTCAGTGAAATTGTCAGTGAAATTCTATGCTCGCTCGCTACTATGCACAAACTACCTCCTGCTTAGCCCGTACAGTTTAGCCAACTCACCGAAAGCCTCTGGCGAAAATTTAACTGTCATGATTTCTCTGTATGACTCCGATGGCCATCCCTTTTGGGATATTGCATTACCATTCATTATATTTCTTTCGCTTCAGTTCATGAGGCATGCAGATTCTCATTTCCGAGTCCCATTTGGCAATCGCTCGTGTGGTCTATCTGGTTTGGTCCAGTGCACAATTGTGTAGTTACGCGTTACTTGACGAGGCAGATCGCTCTTCTCTGTCCGTTAAAATGCAGCGCTTACTTTCGGTGTATTGTCTATACCTGGTTTTTTTAGCTTCAGCGTCTGCCAGTTTGTTACCTATTACGCCACAGTGTGGAGGTATCCATTGAATATTGATGTGCTGACCGTTTTTTGTAGCGATGTAAAGGAGCTCTACGATTTCAAGAGCTAAAATAACAGTAAGGGCCTCTTCTCATAACGCGATGAAAGGCTTCGACACCTGGTTTGACGTCGCTGAAGATCGTCCATGTGCGAGGAGGCTAAGTGGAGATGAATCGCATCGCCTCTCGTATAGAAACAAGTTCTTCCGCAGTTGATGAGTACTTATGGCCAATATTGAACCTTCGAGCGATGATCGTTTAAGGGATGACACAGGCTGCGGCGGCGGCACAACGTTTGAGAGCTCGATCAGCCTACAAATGCGTGGTATCGCCGTCGGAGCAAATTACAGCTCACACCGACCGCTCTGCCTTTCTGCACATAAATCTACCTCTATCTCTCACTCTCTATCTCCTGTATTTCTTTATAATTTTTTCACCGTGTAGTGCTGGGCCCTCTCCTTTTCCCTCAGGTTCCACGGTAACCGCAATCTACATTTCGCGTACTGGGCACGAGAAGTTTTATGTCGAGTGCGCCCTCGAAAGCAAATTCGCACCGCCATGTTTGTGTAACTATAGATATCCAGCATGGTAATGTAGCAACTCTACATAGTAACCGTGTCCTTTAGTGGTCATGACGGAGTTTCGCTGATTTTCTCACGCAGTGCAACAACGCTGCAGCTGCGCTGAGTGTGACAATGTCGATCATTTCGATGGGACCCCCACATGAAATTTTCCGGTGACTAATCGCTTTGGTGCAAGCCAATAACGTGAAAAGGATATATGGTGGGCCTTTCAAGGTGACTGAATTTTCATTTAAACGTGAATTTTATCCAGACAGTAAAGCAAATGTTATTACATGACGCGAGAGGACACTCGACTTATAGTGACTGTACAGTGGCGTTGATGCTGAAAGAAGACGACGTGCCCGCTTTATATATATATATATATATATATATATATATATATATGGGGCATCACGGCGATGGTGAAAGCCCCCCCCCCCCCCGTTCAAACTTCCGTAAAATTCTTGTCGCGATAAAACGCACCTCTCTTAAACCTGCTACACACAAGCAGTAGCGCACCTCAACCTCGCTCCCTGATTTTCAAAACTTATCTGAACCGGCTCGTCGAAGAGTCTGGACGTTCACACTCGAACCGTAGTTATGTATAGGTATTTTCATCACTGAAATCTCAGACCGATTTGATATGAGGTGGCCGGCAGCACGCACTTTTTCGGCTCCGAAAAAACACCACGATCTTCTGCCGAAATCCAGAAACTTCAGCATAGCGCTAACCGAAAGTGCCGCACCGAACCTTCATATCGTAGCCCTGTTTGTTTATTTGCAGTGTTGCCAAATGAAGGGGCGTTTTCTGGAGTGGCGAATAGTTAAGTTATGCGTTTTTACTGACAAACAAACAGCCACCCAGAAAATACACCTTACCACTTAAAGTGTTTTGTTTTGTTTTGTTTTGGTTTCTCCTGGAAGTCTGGGGCAGCCCACAACGCGGGATCAGCCATGAATCGCGCGGCAGGAAAAGGGCCACAGCAACAAAAAAAGAAAAAGAGAGAAATAGCTTATGGCGTGTCGTGTCAGGGAGAGGCACGCGCAACCTCTTTGTCCTCTTCTTTTCCCGCCGCCAAAACTATCAAATGGCCCCTTCAACACTGCAATCATTCGGATATTTTGAATAATTTCTGCGGCTGTGAATGAATGTCCATGACTGATTACACCGTCTTATTAACTGATAAGTTACATTGTTACTCTGAAACCATTATTTTTAATTATATTTATTAGGACTAACATATCGATATAAAATTCCTTGTAGACCAAGGTTGTGAGAAGGTGCTGAAAGAAGAAACAGACGAAGTAGAAGAACGCCCGCAGAAGGAACGTCTTCGAATCGGCTCCGCCAAGGTCACATTTGCAGAGGCCCGTCTATCTCCTGCGGTGAGCGACGTCGTCAACCTTGAGGCAGACGGGCAACAGATAGAGCTGGCACGTCGCCTCCGTTTTCACGCCCGGGCAACGCTGTACACATCGTTGCATGCAGTACTGGCATCGCCCGATTCCACCAAAGCCAGCCGGAGTGTTCGGGAGGCCGGAGCTACTGCACTTCTGCTGCTGCGTCCTGGTTTCCTTGTGGGAGGCAGGGACCTGCGCAACCACCCGCGTGTGCTACATGGCATATGAGCAGGAGAAGCAGCAGAAAGACTACGACCACCTCCGTCTTCTCGTGCTTCAACATCGACTGTCCAGACTCCGCGAACAACCACCTGGAGACGGGGAGGCTGCGTTTGTGCCACTTCTGCCGAAGCCTACCCGTCGTTCTGGCCGGACACGAAGCACGCCCACCCAGCTCCGGAACTCGCAAGGCGAAGAGGCAGCAAGAGGACCACGACCGGTTGCGGCCACTGTCGTACCCGGCCACCGGCGTCGTCCTCATGTACCTTGAGAAGGCTGCTCCGTCTCCCTGGAATACTACATGGAGTGCACGTATACCCGGCGCTGGACAAGACGCCGTGCTATTGCGGTCGCGCGTTCGTCGTTTTGGCGATGAATGCGTTATCGCTAGTTCGACTAAATGAAACGGAAGGCCCGGAGTAGCCGCCGGGCGAAAACATCGGCGGCACGGATTCCGCGTATGTGCTGACAGCGTTGAATCCATTCTAACGAAGCACTGAAGATATTGCAGTTCGGTGTGCATGGTTTCTGACGGCTGGAGAGAATATGTTTCTGTGGCTTGGCTCCGAGAGCTCTCAGTTGATGCAAAGACACCATCAAAAAAGGAATCAATCATGATCGCAAGAGCCCTCAAGTGTTCTGAACTACAGAAAATGGGAATACTTGACGATGCAGTTGATACGATGTAATAACGTTAGAATGTACGATTTTCCTTTTTTATAAGGAACTTTTATTTAGGCCTTATTTTGTACCTTTCAATTTCCCCTTTTTCATTAAATAATTATGCCACATGTATGCGTTATGTTTCTTTTGCGTATACCCTTCTAGAGGCCTATGCGCACTTGTAGTGACACGTGTACTGCGAGTGCACATCAACATTGTTATTCGGTTTCCACCTTCGACAAGATGTTACTCCGGCCCACGTTTACTGACTGGTTTTACGCTCTGCTCTTCAACGGTTCCTGCAGCCGCATGACACATGCTTTCTGCACTTGCGCCTTTTTCGTGGTCGCGGTTAGGCGATGCTTACGGCCGCAAATGTTAAAGAGAGGATGATCCCTTCCTACTGTTTCTGTCGGACGCGGCACCTTGCAGACCCTATAGTTATCTATTTAGCAACGTAAGGGGATGGTGCACAAGGCCAGGCGGCTCCACCGTCGCCCCCTGCGTTCAGCGCCAGTGCGGGCGCTCCCACGTCGTTGGGGGTATAAGGCTCCCTCCCGCACCGCGTGCGCACCTGCTTAGTGCGGAGGTGGCGTTGTCTGCTTGTGTTGCGCCGCAGCTTCTTACTGGCTTTTAAGACGGTAGAAGGTTTGGAAAATTTCTTCCGTAGGGCTAATATTGCTAAAGGAAAGCTTTTATACGAGGCAGGTCATGTGCATCAAGTTATAGAAAGTGTGTCTGCGGACGGAAGCGTGATGACCGGCCGATGCGTCTCCCAAACGCGGGAGTCAAAATACTCCGAAAGTTCTAAGATTGCCAGGCTGGAAAGCAAAAGTGATTTTTATTGTAATCCTTGTTAATTTGTAATAATTTGTTATCGGTATGTATACACTGTTATCAATATATTAGTCCCATAAAAGGCTCCACAATAACGCAGTGAAAGTCTGTAGCTGTATCCATCACGTGTGAGCACAGTGCTTGCGTGCGCGTGTTGGAAAGAGAAGCTGTGAAGCCACGGACTGCAAGACCTCATCTGTTTATTTCCGTTAATCCTACTTATACCAAGGGAGAACACGCGGGGCCGGTACCAGGAAGCGTCGACAATGTACGTCCATTTATTTATTTCTTCATAATGAAAGCTGAACTAAGCAATACGGTTCTAACTCGTTTTGAAAGATTCTGTTAGAAACGAAAAAGAAAGAAAGAAAGAGAAACACGACAGGAAAGAAAACAGCAAGACGCCTTTGAGTGGCTTTTGTTATCCGGTGCCTCAACTCCTTCGTGCGGCGTCTAGGCAGGCAGGCGCATGCAAGAGCACACAGTTCCGTTTTTAACGAGCTTTTCTTCTTTCTTTCTTTCCTCTTTTTTTTTTTTTTTTTGCAAGAGGCACTCCAGTAGACGGCGATCCAACGAAAGGAAAGACCAAACCATTCAAATGCGTGAGGGGGCTCTAGGACAAAAAAAAAAAAAAAGAAGAAGAAAGAGGAAAAGGGCAGCAGCGCGGGCCGCGAACGAAATGTACGGAGCGCCCCAGTCCACACGGCTATGCGTGTCGCAACCTGGTAGCCCACACAAGCGGCTCGTTAAAAACAGCGCGAACCATTGTAAATTGACAACACATGTCGTCTGCTAGTAGAAGAGCGTTGCCGGAACGCGCGCACCACTCCCTTTGACAACCCACCTTTCACGTACTCCACGCAGAATGCCAGGGGACAGAATGCTCGTTACATTGCAAACTAGCTTCACATGTCGTCTGCTGAGTAGATAGCGTCGACGGAACGCGCGCGCGAGCGATCTCGCTTCTCCTTCAGCATTGAGCTTTCTGGAAGCTATAATATTTGTCCCTGGTGATCTGATATAAGTATTGTTACGGCCGAGGACGCAACAAATCTTGTTGCTGAACACCGAGCCGTGGTACGACGACATTTGGAAGAAAAAAAAAAAAACCGCAGGAAAACGCGAATAACTCTGTTCTAAAGCTACCGCCAGCCCTGCGACCGGAGGACCGGAGCTTCTATCACCCCAAGGACGGGCGTGCCGCCGCGATCGGCGCTCCCGTCGGCGGAGAGTTACAAGTGCACCATCCCCATAGCAGCGGTGAGTGGCTGTTTTAACTTTCCAGTCCACCCCTCCGAACACCATATGTTCTCAGTCAGAAGACAGCGCACTGTTTTGTTTTTTTTTCTTCCTTTTTGAAACCAGTAGCACGGAGAAACACATCGCTGCATTGCCGCATTCGCAAACACGTACGCATAACAAATTCTGCGTCTGTGCACCGGAAAGATGCCCTTCCTCTAAAGTTTGGATACAAACAGAGGCGATCCCACGAAGCACTAACGAGTACTTAAAGCTTACAATTAACTTCGACAGTTAACAGTTAACAGGCGTAGGGATGTAATATATGAATGCGAACGTTCCAAATTGTCCTCTGCTTAGTAAAATGCACTGAAAACGGGCAGCCGTACGTGAAGAAAGCGAGAAACACTTACACGTGAAATGTTCTTCCAGGCGTCTTCTTAACGCGATTTGTATAGCCAAAGCGACACACGAAGTCACCTTTGCCTTCTCAGTTATTTAGGTGCTCTAAAAAACATGACACAGTGTTTAAGCACCACGAAACAGCGTCGCGCTGTCTACACGCTCCGCAGTCTGCATGGTCGTCTGCTACTGTTTCCTTGAGCAAGATGGCGGCGACGCCTTCACTGCCTTCACCTTCGGCAGGCCGCTTCCCCTCAAGAAAAGTAATATATAACCTCCGTGGGTGAACTCAACCTCATAAAACTGAGTTTTTCAAGTGTCCCTTATGCTCCCTGAATAAACGCGTGCCTACGCTGATTGATGTGCGCCGATTTTCCGTGGTGTTCGGTTAGTGTCCGGGTGGTGTTCTGTTATCTAAACTGAAACCGACAAAGGTTGCCACACGCATTAGTAGTAGTCCAATCGACATCGTCAATATAGCGTCCGCATGCGCCCGTAGCAGCCTGTAGCATGTTTTTGCAAAAGCGTGACTGACGTTTTTTTTAAAAGAAGGCTCCGTTGGAGGACTTTCACAACAATGAACCCATATTTGTGCAAAACGCGAATGTATGTTCTTTGAAAGCGGTGTTACAGGATCAGCCCCCCGTAGCAAGCGTACCCAGTAAGAACATTTTATTTGTTTGCCGTGCAAGCGCGTTTATTCCTTTTGTTGTGCGTAAGCTGAAGATCTTCGTGTTAAATTATGTTTTCATATTTTTTTCTACTTACGATAGCGAAATTCGTGCTCGTGTGCTTTTCAATGGATGTCAGTGTGACGCTTTCCATGACAGAGCGCTTTGTTCGACAATCGCGGCAAATGTCTTGCGCACTGTTAAAATGATGGCCTCGAAGGAAAGGTACAACCTGTTAAATTGGTGTGTGTTTGTTCAGGTTCTCATTGACTCATGGCACTAACGGAGAAGGAACTCGCTGTCCTACTCAGGTAATTAGTTGCCCACCATTCACGTCATTTTTGCCTTTTTTCGCAAACGTGGAGAGAAGGGCGATCACTGCAGTCGCATTTGTCCTCATCTTCACGTGATTTTTTTTGTCTATTTCAGCCTGTTGCAAGATGAGCAACTGGAGAAGCAAACTTTCGAATCCTTAGGCCAAGCACTTCAGCACAATTTCGCCAAGCAAGACCACTTCCGTGTCAGCTGTGCCCTGGTTTGTTGAACACAATGATTTTATCTCATTTCACTGACCTGCACCAAAGCCCATACCAAAGTCCGAAACACAAGTGTAGCAAATGACGGCCTTTGAACAAAATTTAATGTCTTCTGTTTCTGCGAAATAGCATACCTTCATCAAAGCGTGTTGAGCATGGAATCTGAAGTAGCATAGACATGCATAGTCTGTTTCAGAAGTTCCATACAGCACTGTAGAAGCTACACGCCTGTTCGGCCAATCCAGAGGGCAAAAACATGTTAAACGTGACCCTCTGCGGCTTCTCATCTGCCAGTGGCGGGCGCTGCATTGACAGCTGCAGCCTTGGAAGGAGGAGGATGAACTCGGGCCCCTGTTGGCAGTATCATGTTGCAGGTGCGCAGCCAAACAATGGCATTTCGTCTTGCTTCAGAAGAATTCTGCGCTAGATGGCCTCGCAGCCTTGGCTCTGCGGTGCGGAACTAGTAAAACAAAAGTGTAACACACCTCATTCTGCTTCCTACTTGACAAACATTGCACCATTTGGGTGTCATGCTGTATCAGACTTTGGTGGTGTGGTCATTGCATGCAATTTTCATCTTACCCTGTGTACCGTGCCATACATACATACACTTGCTTTAATGGAGCAGATTCTGCTGGCGTTATTTTTTAGTTGGAATGTGCCACATGAACAAAGACCAAGTGCACCAACAGTGACATTTTTAACTATTATCAGTCGTGTGTGCCGATTACCCGCTTGTTGTCTGTCATTCACACGGTGAGCCGACTGCCGTCATGACATTGTCCTAGAGCTTTGTTTATAGCCTGAAAGAGCCGTTCTTTATTCAGTTTTCAGCTTCAATGATCATCTATTCAAGCCTCAATTTCCACCTTATCTCTTGTTCTAGTTTGTAAACCACCTTTAGGGCATTTATTTAGGGCACTTACACAGCCTGGAAAGCACCTTGCATTCCCTTGTAGAGTGTGCATGCAGCCATGTCATGGTTCTGCAGTCACAAGCATTAGCATTATCTGATATATTATGCAAATGTTAGGCTGTGTCCGAAAACGGAATGTAAATTGATGCTAGCAAGCATTGTTGTCATTCTGCTTTCCAGTCTACTACCTAGCAATTTGGCAGAAGCTTGTGATGAATAGCACACATCTAAATGTAACTTGCATTCAATGTTCAAAACACGCCCCGCCACGGTGGTCTAGTGGCTAAGGTACTCGGCTGCTGATCCGAGGGTCGCAGGATCAAATGCCGGCCGCGGCGGCTGCATTTCGATGGAGGTGAAATGTTGAGGCCCTTGTGCTGGTGCGATGTCAGTGCACGTTAAAGAACCCCAGGTGGTCGAAATTTCTGGAGCCCTCCACTATGGCGTCTCTCATAATCAGAGCTGGTTTTGGGACGTAAAACCCCACAAAACAACAATGTTCAAAACACGGCTTAAAGAAAGAAGTAATGCCATGCTATTTTGGCAGTTCCAATGCCCATCACCCGCATAGGAACATTGTTTTGTTCTCGGTTCTAATGAGTGATGTAAACTAGGTAAACTAATTTCTAAGAAAACTGTTGATCACCAGATTATTGTTATATATGTTGGTGCTATATCTTTGCCTTCCAGCTTTAAGGGTTCGGTGTTGCCACAAACGTTAATCCTGCACTAGCAGTGCTAGTGCAATGATTTTAAATGTATTCAGCTGCTAGTTGTTGCCATTATAAAACATCCGCAGAAGCTTTTGATGCAAGTAGGTTGACATTATGCTTTAACAGCTTACCAAAAAATGTTTTTAGTCATGCCATCATTAGGTTTGTTTCAACATCACTTAAAACCATTATTTAAAAAGAATACCTCAGAAGAATATTGAGCTTAATTCATAAATTAAACCGTTGGAAAGCTATAAACAGGTTAATCTAAATGAACACAAATGTTGGTGTGTGAGAAATAATGCAAGAATGAGAAATCGGCTATGTGACTTTGGTTCACCACTCTGCCGTCTCTCTCTCTCTCTCTCTCTCTCTGTGGGTGTGGGTGTGAATGGGTGGGTGGGTGGGTGAATGGGTGTCAGCAGGCTCTGCTAAGGATTACATATTTCCTATCAGCAATCAGGGGCTGAATTATGTGTTGGCAGAAAGAACCCAAGTATCTCCTTAGCATCTTTTGGGGTTTTTTAGAACAGCAGCAATAGCTAAAGTACCATTAAATCTGTAGTATCACACTGACATTAACGTTTCTACAGTCTGCATACTTAACTAAAGAGAAGGGAACTTGCACCACATTTTTTTTTCCTTTTTTTTTTAACTGATGCTATTAACTGATTGTTAATGGCTGTGCATGTCCTTCCAGTCGTCTGGCAAGCAGCAACCCTTCTGTTGCTCTCTTGCACTTCCATCAGATGCCAAGCTTGATGGGCGTACCACAGGAGGAAGCACTATTGAAGCAAAGGACCAGTAGCACAGGGCATTTCTGTTTGCACTCCTCAGCTGAGTGAATACATTCACTTGAGAGGGAAGGGGGAAAGTAAACATATTGCTACACGCATGTTGTATTTAGCTGCTTGGACGATGCGTGCGGATGCTATGGACCGAGCGAAGAAAATGAAGAAGAGACTGCTCAAGTGGTGGGCTTGGCCGGTCAGCGTTGTTGCTGCTTCTGTAATATACCTTGTAACTAGTGTTCAGTGTCCCTGCCTCATCAACCACGTACAATATGCTCAACTCCTTTTGAAAAATTTCCTTAGAAATATGTTACGTGTTCTAGGATTTGACAAAAATATGTTACAGGGACCCTTTAAGAGTGTTAGGAGGAAGATGGAAATTCTAGTTTACTTGCAGTCACTTTTGTGTGAGTAGAATATATGATTAACATAAACTGAAATGCAAGCACTGGTCAAACCACCTTCTTCATGTGCGTGAAATTTCAACCTGTAATCATTCTGTGGCGAGTTTATAAGCATGACAAACTCTCATGTGCATGTTTTGCAGTCTGAATTAAGCCACTTGCAAATGCTGATCCTGGAAATGGAAGGACACATAGTTTTGAAAATTTTGAATTGAACTTATGCTAAGGGTACAGTGGCCAGTGCTTAGCCAGTAGGGAAAAGCTTTCATCACCATGCTACAGTATCGCTGTCTTTTCCATTTTGAAGAGCAAAACTAGCAACTCGTCATCGAACACACTGTGGCATACACCCTCAGCTGTGCTTGTGCATGTTATAAGCTTATATTCCAGTTGCAGTGCCATGCCTTCAGGCCTCATCATCAAGCAACTGTGTGTCACTAAAATTCTTCCAAATTTTGCTGACACAGTATAGTGATGCCACCTATAAAGACTGTGCCCACTAGATTGGCATTGACATAAATATTAGAAACAATCAAAAGCAGAGTATAATGTGAAACACACTTTGAGTCACTGGGGGCAGTGAGAGTACGTAAAAACAAAAACAAAAAAATTTCTCCTTCCAGGCATGGAGAATGCTTATACAGAACATACATGTACCAAGGTAACTGAGTGACTATGGTGTTTCACTACTAAGCACAAAGTTACAGGTTGAAGTTTTGGCTGCAGCTGGTGAATTTCATTCATTTCCTTCAAAGCAAATTTTGCAAAACCTCTTGTGTACCTTTATTATGGGCACATTACAGAGGTTAATGTGGTAAATAATAACCCAAACCTCTGCTAAATTGTGCCCGTCACTCATCACATGTTATTACCCATTGTGTAGGATGTTAAACCTTCGAATTTCATTTTCTGCTGGAGAGAGAGCGAGAGGCAGTACCGTATTCTTGCACAGTTGAGTGTGGAAATCTGTGAGTCCTGCAGAAATACATTATAAAGAAGAAAGACACAAGCACTTCATTTCAGTATAATGTGATGACCGTGCTATCTATCGTTAGCCTACATTACATGGCCAGTTTTGGATATATATATCGAATGGCTGAAAACGAGCAAAATTGAATTCATTTGCCTGAGATAAAGTTTTGTGCATCTGAATTTATTTCAGGCCATGCTCATTCAACAGTCTGATCTCATCAGTGGGCCATGCCAACGAATGGTTGCACTCTACTTCTTGTATGAAATGTATCGGACTGAGTCTATTCATATGAACCCTTTTATTTCAATCTTCGTTCACCTCCTTGTAAGTACAAACAGTTCATCATACTTCTGTAGTTGTATTTTGTAATATTCCACTTTTTTTTTTGCACTCATCATTGGTTCATACATGACTCTGACTTCGGTGCGCTCTGCAAAAAAAGAATGTAAAATTGAATGGAATGTTGCAAAATGCATTCCCTGCTGTCCTTTACCGCAGTATTCGTGTGAAGTGTGGTGTTTACATTAGTTTACTACTTCACTTCCACAATAAAGATTTCTTGTAGCAAGAACAGATTGAGGAAAAGTCAAACCTGGTTATAGCGAACAGCATGGTTTTCCGTAACTTTTTGATATATCAAGCATATTGATATAGCCGAACATGCTTTTGATGAATTCCAGTACAAAGTTTGTTATGCAGAATATTGTAAAGTCAAGCAAAAGTACACGAAAAACTTTTTTTTTTAAATTTAGCACTCGCCACTTTCCCATTAAGAATATGATGCCACGCTGATATCATCATCAGCCCATCTTATGTCCATTGCAGGACGAAGGGATCTCCCAATGCTCTCCATCCTTTCCTGTCCTGTGCAAGCTGATTCCATTTGACGCCTGTGAATTTCTTAATTTCGTCACTCCATCTGACTCTGTTGTCCACGGCTGCGCTTACCCTCTCTTGGTATCCATTCTGTCGTTCTAACTGTCCATCGGTTGTCTAGCCTTCTCATCATGTGACCTGCCCATGTCCGTTTTTTCTTCTTTACTTCGACTATTATGTCGGTTACCCCTGTCTGTTCCCTAACCCACTTGGCGCTCTTCCTGTCTCTGTAACGCCTATCGTTTTTCATACCACAGCCCGCTGTGTGGTTCTTAACTTCCTTTCTAGCTTCTTTGTAATTCTCCGAGTTTCTGCCCTGTATGTCAGTACTGGCAAAATGCAGTAATTAAATAACTTCTGCTTGAGTGATAATGGTAAGTTTCCATTCATGAGTTGGGAATGTCTCTCGTATGTGTGCCATCCCATGCTTATTCTTCGGTGTAGAGTCTTTTACATGTAGGTTCTCCTGTCAGTAGCTGCCCTAGATATGTGTATTCTTGTAGGACTTCTAACGTCTGGTTTTCATTTGTGAAGGCACGTTTTTTCACCGTACCACCTACCATTACTTTTGTTTTCTGCATGTTCATCTTGAATCCTACCTTAGCACTTTCCTGGCTTAAGTCTACAATAATCTTCTGTAGTTCGTCACCATCATTGCTGAAGAGTACTATTTCGTTGGCGAAGCGTAAGTTACTCAAATATTCGCCGTTAATCCTTAGCCCTGTTTCGTCCCAGTCTAGTCGTTTGAAGATTTCTTTCAAGCATGCAGTGAATAGCATTGGAGAGATCGTGTCATCTTGTCTGACATCTTTCTATATCGGGATTTTCCTCCTTACGCAGAAGTAGGGTGGCTGTAGAGTCTTTATAGATGTTGGCTATTATATTTGCGTATCTATCACATATTCCTTGACGACACAATGCCTCCAGAACTGCTGTTATCACTACTAAGTCAAAGGCCTTTTCGTAGTCTATGAAAGCCATATAGAGGGGTCTGTTGTATTCAGTGGATTTCTCAATTACCTCATTGATCACATAAAGATGGTCTATTGTGGAGTATCCTCGTCTGAACCCTGTTTGCTCTCTTGGTTGATTAAATTCAAGTGTTCCTCTTATTCTATTTGAGACAACCTTTGTGAATGTTTTGTATATTGCTGAAAGTAGTCTGATCGGCCTATAGTTCTTCAGGTCTTTTACATCTCCCTTCTTGTGTAATAATAGAATGTTTGCGTTTTTCCAACTTACTGGTACATTTGAAGCTTTGAGGCATTCTGTGTACAGTGCCGCGAGCTTTCTAGTTAGGAAGTCTCCTCTAGCTTTGATTAAATTGGCAGTTGTGCCATCTTCTACCGCTGCTTTCCCATGAAACATACCTTGAATTGCTTTCCTGACCTCGTCTGCAGTGACGCGTGCAACTCAGTCCTGATCAGCAATTATTACACTCCTGATGGGGTGTCTCGTGTTTGAGCTGTAGAGTTCGGAATAGAAGTCCTCGGCCACCTTGGCTATATCATTGAGGTTAGTAATGATGTTGCCCTGTTTATCTTTCACTGCATGCATTATGTTCTTTCCCGCACAAAGCTTTCTTTTAGTTGTTTTGATGCCGACTCCTTTTCTGACCACTGCTTCTATTTCTTTCACGTTATGATTGCGCATGTGATTGACTCTACTTTTGTTGATGAGCTTAGAAAACTCAGCGAATTCTATCGTATCTCTTGAGTTAGTTATTCTCATCTGTTGGCGTTGTTTAATTAAATTTTTAGTAGTTTGCGGGAGCTTATTCATATCTTGGCTGAGCGCTTTGCCGCTTCGATTGCTGCTTCAGTGATCAGCCTAGTAATGTTTTCGTTCATATTCTCTGTGTCCTCATTTTCTTCCTGTCCTAGAGCCTCATACTTATTCTTAAGTGCAATTCTGAATTCTTCTGTTTTTGCCCTGACGACATCGAGGTTGGCCTGTTTCCGTATGAGTAACTTTGTTCCTGTCCTCTTAAGATTAAGAGTTATCTTTGCCCTTACTAGTCTGTGATCACTAATTTTGACCTTATTAACCACTTACATGTCCTGTACTATACCTGAATCACTGCTTAGTGTGAAGTCTATTTCGTTTTTTGTTTCCCTGTTGTGGGGCTTTCCCATGTCCACTTCTTGTTCTTATGTTTCTTAAAGAAAGTGTTCATTACGTGGAGTTGATTTCTTTCTACGAATTCCATTAGCGTCTCCTCTCTGCTATTCCTATTGCCTACACTGTAGTTCCCGACTGCCTGTTCTCCTTTTAGTTTCTTTCCTATTTTTGCGGTAAAGTCCCTCATAACTAGTGTATATCGGGTGTGTACTTTGTTCATTGCTGTTTCCACATCCTCATAAAACTGTTCTACATCCTCGTCATTGTGGCTGGTCATTGGGGCATAACAATTTATAAGTTTTAGTTTGTATCTCTTGTTTAGTTTTATCACGACTCCTGCTACCTTTTCATTGGTGCTATAGAATTCTTCAATATTGCCTGCAATGTCTTTGTGGATAAGGAATCCCACGCCATAGTCGCACTTCCCTGGCAGTCCTCTGTTGCAGAGGACGTGCCCTTCATTAAGCAACAAGTATCCTTCCCCTGGTTTCCTAACCTTGCTAAGGCCAATGATATCCCAATTAATACCATTTATTTCTTCCAGTAGTTCAGCTAGTCTGACCACACTGATAGCTGCATCGCATTCATGAATTGCTCGGTGTATTGTGATAGCGCAACAAAAGCATATGAGATAGATGACTATTACTGTTGTGTGACAGAAACTTTAAATAATGATCTTTTTCTTGAGGGTATGAAATGTACGTGCATGCCACGCTGCTTAGTCACGCCTGTGTTAAAATGGGTCTGTATCGACAATCCCGTTGGCTCTCACGTGACATTCTGTGATTGGCACAACCACACCTAATGTCATGTTTTCTTTCTTTGTCTTTCTGAACCACGGCCGCAGCAACACTGCTCTGGCAGCCTGGTGCATCGGTGCACGTGGGTGTTCATTCATCGCAAGCACTAAGTTTTCTATTTTTTTTATTTATTTATTTGTTAAAAACATATCCAATGTGCTGTTCATTGTAGAGAACGTCTTGCATGAATAATGCTAACATGGCTTTGGGTATATGACATAAAACATCATTCGCTGTACCCAGGTTTGTTATAAATGTGTTTCACTCCCCTTTCTTTTTTTTTTCGATTCACTACAAATAGTTCAATTCTGGTTCAACTCTATATTTTTTAAATTTAATTTTCTTGAGAAGTGTAGTTATGCCATCAGTTACATTCAGCTATATAGGTTTGTTTTAAAAAGTGTTATAAATAATTAGTATGATTATAAAAGATTCTCAGAATTGCTTGCAATTGCATTTTGATTTAAGGGTACATTTTTGGTCTTTTGAGTCACAATTTATGGGAGCAACTGGACATATTCACTTTTTCAACAGAGAGCACTCAACATAAATTTGATTGCAGGTCTCATTTTTCTGCCTGTTTTCATATGACTCTGAGAGGATTCATTTCTGTCGGTGTACTTCAAGTTCCTTTGTCATTTGGCATTCATAAAGCCTGTGTTCATCGTGTTGTGCCCCTGTCATGATGGCTCATTTCACTAAGGCACATTACTGCTGTGAGAGAGGAAACACGCACTTGTATTGGGCTAAGATACAGTGTAGTTAAATATCATGTTTTGAAAGATTTGTGCTACGGGCATGAGCTATGAAAGAAGCAGGGAGTTAACAGCCACAATGCAAAATAAGAGATTCCAAATGTACCCTTTGATGAAGGCTGTGTTTTCATCAGTTTGCTTTGATATATATTATCCCTTTCAGGGTCAGTTTCAGCTTAATCACAGTTTGCGAAGGATTATGACCGGACAGTCAGGCTGATAATGAAAATTATTCAAGAACAATTAGCCACCCTTTATGCTCTATTTTAGGTGCATGCATAGATAAGTCCCTGATGCCTTGGAGAGGACTGCTTTCATTAAGACTGTATATTCCTTCACAGTGTATACAATTCCCAATGTACTTAAATGTGTGCTTTTATGGCGATTTCTGAGCTGCATTTCCTGAACAAGATACCTTTGGTGGTTGTACAGTGTTACTCAATAGAGTACAGGTATCTGATTTTTTCCAGAATCCTCCTGAAGAAACTGGTGGAAAGAAGCCTGAATTTGCACATGTTATTCCCAAACTGACAATACATGAAAAATACTTCCTTACACAGCTGTTGACTATCCCTGCAAAAGATGTAAGTCATGGAATTCCTTGTCATGTTTGCACATATAATCTCAAGCTTGCAGTTTAATTTTCTCATTTTATATTGTTGTCGAATTACCATTGAACAGTGTTGATATGCATTCAGATATAATGTCCTAACAATTTGCATTTGATGCTTTCAATTTGGCACGACTGTCATAAAGAAATCACAAGCACAAATTTTTAACCATTGTATCTGCTAAGTGATGACCCAAGACGTAGACTGTGTATATTTACGGTGTATTTATAAGTAAAATGGGAGATGATAGAAATGCCATACACATTAGCATTTCACACACACAAGCACCATCTTCATCTCTTTGCAGAGTATTATACACTTGTTCACTCTATTCAAGCGATATCTGCGGCAGACATACGTGATTATAGCCAACAGAAGTTTGTCTAGAACTCTTGTTATTTTTTAAATAAGCAGTTTCAGCGCACGTACGTAACCCTATTGCTACATGGTGTCCACAAATTTCCCTCTAGGCCATCGCATCATGATCATTTGCATGAGACTAGGGCCTCATCTAGAGACCAACTTTAGTATGATGTTGAGATGCTGTAGGCTCCTATCAAGACTAACTTGAAAGTACCTGGAAAATTTGTTCACCTTATCAGAAGTGCCCTCCAAGAAAAGATTAGCCACATGCTCAAGTGCATCCAAACATCTTATTTCAGAAGGTCAATAAAGTGGATTTTTTTTTTTTTTTGAGGGGGGAGGGAGGGAAGAATTACAAACTAAACCATCTTTTTGTTCAACTTGAATTGTCTTGAAGTGCTGGTGCTTGGTTTAAGCAATCCATGATAGTTATTTGGCCAAGCAGCTGAAAATTATGCTATGTCATCATCATCATCATCAGCCTATATTAAGTCCACTGCAGGACGAAGGCCTCTGCATATCCTGAGCGAGCTGGTTCCATTTTATGCCCATGAACTTAATTTCATCGTTCCATCTAACCTCTGTTGCGTTTTCCGTCTCTTGGTGTTCATTCCATCGCTCTTACTGTCCATCTGTTATGTGTCCTCATGACATGTCCTGCCCAGGTCCACTTCTTTCTTTTGATATAATTATATCAGCTACTTCTGTTGTATATTCTCCAATCCACTAAGCTCATTTTTATCTCTTAGCATTACACCTATCATTTTTCTTTTCATGGCATGCTGCATGCTCCTTAATTCCGTCTCTAGTTTATTCACTATCCTCCATGTTTCTCAACCGTATGCTAGCACCAGGAGAATGCAGTGGTTAAAATACTTTTCACTTTAGTGACAGCGGCAAGTTTACAGTCATGATTTGGTAATGCCTCCCGAATGTGCTCCAGCCCATCCTTATTCTAAAACTTATTTAGAGCGCAACCACATGACACACACACACACCCACACACCCAGGCATCAACCACGTACAGCGCTCACTTCCAACTGATTTATTCATCGCACGAAGGCTTGAATATATACATGTGGCACATGCGCGCATTAACATCAAATAAAGCCACACATCAGATGAAGCCCAAAAATTAATAAAACGAGATGACAAGTATGCGCACCTGGTTGCGCATTGTATAATGTGTGGCTGTGACGCAGGATTCTCGTGAGACAAAGATTCTGGGCAGAAGCAAAAGAAAAACTGCACGTGAAATGTTAGAGCTTTCTACATAGAAAAAGACAAGGACCACTGTGTAAGCACCCCGTCGCTATCTCTGTTTCCCAGTGAATTGCAGTTCATAAGATCTAGACTATGAGATGGAAGGAGCAGCAAGAAAATGTATGTCTTGATTGTGTGTGTGGCTTCATCTGATGTTAATGCGCGCATGTGCCACATGCCACATTCAAGCCTTCGTGCGATGAATAAATCAGTTGGAAGTGAGCGCTGTACGTGGTTGATGCCTGGGTGTGTGGGTGTGTGTGTGTGTGGATGTGTTGTGTGGTTGCGCTCTAAATAAGTTTTGGATATGTTCTACCAACTAGTCCAACAACAAGTTCTCTTAGAGTACATCCTTATTCTACAGAGAATTTCCTTTTCATGGGTAGGCGTCCCTTTTAGTAACTGCCCAGGTATACGTATTCGTTCAGACATTCTTAGGGTTCATTGCTAATCTTAAATTCCTGTTCTTTAGCTAGACTGCTGAACATAATTATGGTCTTTTACCTATTCATATTTAGTCCTATTTTAGCACTTTCCCAGTTTAGGTCATCAATCATGTCTTGTAGTTCATCACCATCATTGCTAAAGAGTACAGTGTCGTCTGAAAACCTTAAGATGCTGAGATATTCTTCGTCTATTCTAATTCCCTTTTCTTACCAGTCTAGACATTTGAACACTTCCTCCAAACATGCATTGAATAATATCAGGGAGATCATATCTCCTTGTCTGACACCTCTCTTGATTGATTTTTCTGCTCCTCTCATGTAGGAGTAGTGTGGCTGTGCAATCCTTGTAGATATTACTTATATTTTGCATGTGAACGTGAAGTACCCCTTGTCACTGTAAAGCTTCTAGAACTGCTTGTATTTCTATGGAATCAAATGCTTTTTCGTAGTCTATGAAGGCCATATCAGGAGGTTTGCTATATTCAGCAAACTTCTTAGTTATTCAGTTGATAACATGACTGGTCTATTGTTGAGTAACCTTTCCTAAAACCAGCTTGTTCTCTTGGTTGGATAAAGTAGAGTGTTTTTCTTATCCTAGCAGAAGTTACTTTGGTCAATAGCTTGTATATTACTAGGAGCAGGTTAATAGGTCTAGTTTTTTAACTCTTTTATGTCACCTTTTTTTGTGTATTAGGATGATATTAGCGTTTTCCCAACTGAGCGGTACTCTAGGCGTCTTGATACATTTTGTGAAGAGTGATGCAAGCAAGTTTTTCAAATATAATCTCTCCTCCATCTTTGCTCAAATCGGCTGTTATGCAGTCTTCACCTGCTGCTTTATCGCGGGACATGTTTTTGATGGCTTTTCTGATTCCATCAGTGGTTATACATGGAACCTCAGTGTTCTCCTATGATTTGACTTCTACCAAGTTTACATGGTCTGTCTGAGACCTGTACAGTTAAGAGTAGAAACCATTACTATTTCATTAACTTGTCAAGTCTTGTTTCTCCTTTAGCACATGCATTTTGTTTTGTCCTAAGTGTAGTTTCTTTTTGGCCAATTTAATGCTTGTGCCTTTCTCTATTGCTCTCTGTATTTCGGTCACATTAAAGTTTTTTGCATGTCTTTATCTGGCTTTGCTGATCAGCTTTGATAATTCTGCGAATTCTATTTTATCTGTTGACGAAGTCACTTTCATTTGTTGTCGTTTTTTTTTATTAAGTTTTTAGTATAGATTGAGATGACTTGCTTATATCTTGCTTTGCTGTTTTACCCCCAAGTTCTATTGCTGTTACGAAGATTGTTTTCATTATGGTTTTGTTTAGTTGGTATAAATCTTCATAGTTTTCTGCTAAGGCATCAAACTTGTTTTTTAGGGCGACTTTAAATTCTTCATTCTTTGCTTTGATTACCTCTGGATTTGCATTTTTTCTAGTAACTGATTTAGTTATTGTTTTCTTTAGGTTAAATACAATCTTTGCCCTTACTAATCTGTGATAGCTACATTTGACCTTGCCTACTACTTCTGTGTCTTGAATTATACCTGGTTGTTCACGCATTATAAAGTCAGTATTGTTACGGAGAACCAAGGAAGAGTTTTTTGTTTCACCGTTAGGGCTTTTTCATGTCCACCAAATGATTTTATAAGATCTCCAGTGCCTTCATGCTTCTGGAAAAAAATTCATGAGAACTAGGTATCTTCCAGGGCACCAAGAACACCTCTTCATTGAGCATGTCATTTGTGTAGTGTGGCCAGGTTGGCCCATCTTCATAGACATTCACAGCATACATGTCCACAAGGACACCTTTGTTGCCCAGCTTAGAAAGCAGGCCCCTTTCTTTATGGCAATTTTCCTGGGCTCCCTTGCTAAGCATTCTTCAGCAGGTACAGACCAGCTAAAATGCCCACTGTGTACACTTTGTTGTTGTCCATACAAAGCAGCAATAACTATTTATATCCCCCCCTTCCCCCTTTTTTCACCCCTCTGTGCCTAGCCCATGTGCAACTGACCTGTTCTACTACTCCTTTTGTGTTTTCTTCTGCATTACCAAGGCTTCAGGGGTGGGTTGGGGGGCCTGCTTTATCCCCATGTCTTTCCACTTCTTTCTAGCTTTGGACTCCTTGGAAGGCTGTTGGCACAGGATGTTCTTGCATTCCTTTGTGCTCTTCCAAAGGGAGCATAAAAGAACACAAGAGCTTGGCTTACAGAATAAAGTAGGGAGATGACAAAAAATGGGCTTTCCAGGGCATGGAGCTCCCAAAAAAACTGCAATAGAGTTTTATTGCTGGGTGCCCAGGTGGCTTTGCCTATGTATGTCTTGCATTCTTTTGCGCTCTTGCTTCTGCAGGAACAGGTGGGGTGACAACAAAAGAACAGGCTCCCCTCCTTGAGTATAAGAAAAGCCAAACAAATGCACCTATATTGTTGGATCAGATAATTCATCTTCACCAAGTTCATCTTAAAGGGGCCCTGCAATACTTTTTGAATATAGCCAGGAAATGGTACAGTAATGGAGGCTCCTGTGAACATGTGAGCTAAATATTATGGCATGCACCAGGGAATTTGCAGTTTGGTTTCTATACAGAGTTGGAAAGCGTCCACTCTTCTTTCAACAGATGACTTAGCATGAGGCATTGACTAAATCGCTTGAGTTTTGTTATTACACGCACTTTATTTGTTGCATTCAAAAGAAACAAAGCATAGCAGATGATCATTGGTGAGCAGAAAATCATTCAGTGATATTTCTGCCTCAAGTGCCTGGAGTCAGTTCCTCATGTGACTGACGTCATCTGTTGAAAGGAGAGTGGCCGTTTTCCAGCTGTGTTTGAAACAATGTTGCGAATTCCGTGGTGCGTGCAGTGCAATAATATTTGGCTCATGTGTTCACAGGAGCCTCCACGACTGACCACCATCGTTTTCTCGTGGGGGCCCCTTTAAACGGAGTCTACTGCATAAGCACTTGCGAAGCTTATGCATGTCGACTGCTATAAACATGCGGTAGCATTTCTATCGCCTCAAATATATGTTAGCACTCTTCTGAAATTCTATTTAGTTGCACACTCAGGCGCCTTCCCATTCCCCCGAATATGTCTCTATCTGAGAGACATGACCTGGACACAACCTGGGCTTTGATTTCTATTCTGGCCGGGGGTGTACTTTACCCTCTTTATTATCCTAGTGTGCCAAGTCAGACATCTTCAATTCCACAAGTGGGCTTATTATTTATATATAAGGTGCAAATAAATGCCCGGATGATGGCATGTCCACTTGTCAAAATGTCAGCTTTAGCGATATGCGTTACCTTTCATTGTTTTATTGTTTCTATGAATGCTTCATCTGTTTTATTTGTTTGCACTACGGTGTACTGGATCGTTTATTCCTTTAGCATGCGATACCCTTAAGGCATACACTTTGCTTAGCTTTGATCGTACTAAGTTTTGTTATTGATGCTATGTATAGCTAATCTGAAAATTATTGAACTATTCTAGCTTTTCAAGAAAACACCATGGCAAGTACTAAACTTGGATGAAAACAGCCTTCAGGTTTGGTTTGCATTTATTCTTTATTTGTTGGTTTTTGATAATCTCAGCACTTTTATTTAGAGCTCATTCTGCACTCTTTTACAGATTGGGGATGCTGGAGGCATCCAAGTGTCTTTTGCTGAGCGTCAGTCTGAAATGCCACAGTCTAGCCGGTCTGGAATACCACTGATCATTGATGATCCTGACCTGAGACGGCCAATGTAAGTTGTAAATACTGTTCTTCATATGCGTACATTGAAGTGTAATATTAAATATTTGATGTCTTGAAATGGGCCAGTTATTTATATATTTTTGTAGCATATACCACAGTTTACCCCTTTAAATGTTCCAAAATTGGAGCATATGAAACTTTATTTCTAATTTTCTTTCTTAATGAACTGTGGGATTTTAGTCTTTTTTGCATGCACGCACCTATGCTAACAGAAGATGTAGCAATAATGTTTTCTTATCAGCACCTTTAGAAATGTTCAATAAATGTTTGAAACTCGGCATATTTTGGTATCTGTCACTACCAGTTAATTGTTGCAACTTATTCACTGGAGAAGGAAGTGCTGCATTAAAGAAAGCACAACTAAAATATTGGCAAATAATAAACGATGACTATACACTGCAATAAAAAAATTTGAAGCCTCTTCTCCTCCCAGCTTTGAAAGTTTTAATGTTCCATTTTTGGGAACATTGGCATTTGACAGTTGCAAAAATACTACTTACTAGGTGCGCCATAATTTTGTTAGTTTTGGATTAAAGCTAACACTCTGACTACAATATATGTATGATGCACTCTTCGAGTCAGTGTTCATGCACGGTGGAGATATGTTGCTGGATAAATAGAATTACAAGATGATATGATTGTTGCCTTGCCCACTGTAGCAGAAGATCAAAGCAATAAATTGGTCTTCCAAAATGAAGCTCTTGAAGTCACTAATGCAATGTACTCGCTGCCAGGTGTGATCAACCCTGCAAGTAGCTTGCACGCCACTGGTGCCCCAACCTTCAGCTGAGCATTGTTAGCAATTACCATATTTTTCCCACTTATGCCTCACCACTGCACCACAGCTTCATCCCGAAAGCATGGATAGCGAAGCCAGCAGCTGCTGCATTATCCCAGTACGCCACTAAGTGGCAAAAAGTGCAAGAAAAGCAATGAAAACCAACATCAGCAGGGCAAATGCGGCTGCACAAAAGACTCCCTGTAGTTCACCACGACTTGCGAAGCACCTTGCTGCCATAGAATCAGCACAATTAACTAATAAATTTTGGCAAAAATCATTATTACTTTTTATACTTTTCAAAGGCAACGTAGGTAGCAAGAACTTGAACAGCTATCAAGAATAATTATCCCCCCTTTCCCCACCACTTTAAAATTCAATGAAAGCAACATTTGCAATTTGTATGTGTGAAACGCAAATGTTCCAGAAATGGAACATTGAAAAAACTATGCTTAATGATTGTAAATGTGGCTGTAATTTTTACGATAATTTAAGAGGTACATATGCAATTTCAGTATCTGTTTCATGTTTATAATGATTGTTTAATACTGTGACATTTAAAAGGTTAAAGAAGTTGAAGTCTTTTGGGCAGTGAGTGAATTTGAGTCGATAGTTTCTATGCCTAAAAACAGCAGTGTCAGTTGTTGTGGTTAAGCAAGTATTTCTTATCGCAGAAGATATTAAAGTAATGAGAGATGTGCTGTGACCCACTATGGCAGCTTTGTGGCTGCAGTGTTCTGCTACTGAGCACGAGGTTGTATGTTTTGGTACACGGCTACAGCAGCTGATTTTTATGTTGGCAAAATGCAAAAAATTATGTACGCAGACGTGGGTGCTTGAAGCTCAGCTGTAGTTTAGCTCCTCCCATTTTGTTAATCTGCACACCGTTTATTTTACTCTGTGTCATAGTTTCATAAAAGCTTTGGAATCACGTACCTAATTTGTAATTAAAAGGTGAAAAAAATGATGGTTAATTCTTCTATTATAGGCATTTTTCATAACACAAAAGTAAGATGTATATTCTAAGAAGATGTAAGATGTGTATTCAGCCAAAGTTAGCTTTGACTCCTTTCCCTTGTGCCCTGTCTGCATGCCTTTTTACTGAAGTCATTCCCATCACAGCAATAATGTGCATCAGTTCCTGGTAGACCCTGGAATTATTTTCATGTTAAAAATGTAACAAAGTTGCGCACTGAGCAATACCTACATATTGTTTTTCTTTGTTTTCCCCTTAGAATTGGAAGCGATGCACCAAGTCCTGCAAAAGCAATGCAGCAGCTTCTAGCTACTGAAAAGGCCCCTGTAGAAGGAGTGTTCCAGCCTGAATTTCTCAGGCTTGTTCCACCCCTTCATGATAGTGACGGTGAGGTGAGTTGTCAGTTCCAGTTGCTTGGATTTCCATTGCTCAGCAATATCCATGCTGATAACCACAAGATTCAGTTTTCAGATTCAAATTCAGTTGTAATACAACACTTGTGCTAAAAGTGTACTGTGTACTGAGCTGTACTTAAAGGGGCCCTGAAACGGTTTTGACGATTTTGTGAAAACATGGTGATCCGGTAGAGCGAGTCATTAGGATCATTAGAGGACAGATTTCAGTGCTCTGCGTAAAGTGTGTAATTTACAATAAGGCTTTGAACACGCGCATCGCAAAAGATTGCAGCGGCTCGTCGAAAGGCATTTTCAAACGCCCGAGTTAGGGATGGATGGCACTGTTCCTATTGACCTACCGTATAATGCGGAATATAGGTCGAGGCGGAATATAGGTCGACCCCCCTACCTTGACCAGCAAAAAAGACACACACACACACACACACAGGGAACTGTTTACTGGTGCACTTTATTCAGTCCTCCGAACTGTCGGAGCTCTCCTCCGAGGACGACTGCTTTTCGGTAGCCGCCTCCCACAGCTTTTCGCTAGCCGCCTCCTCGGTGCCGTCGAGAGCGTTGCTGATGCAGCACTTTTTGAATGCGCGCACCACTATTTCTTCAGGCAGAGACCTCCATGCCTCGGAGACCCAAGCACAAACTGTCGCGAGAGGTGGCCTGCGCAGCCGGCCTGTCGGGGTCCGTGGGTTGTCGCCAGCCATCCATTCATTGTATGCAGCACGCACACGGTCCTTAAAAGGCTTGTTGAGGACGACGTCCAACGGTTGCAGCGTTGACGTCATCCCTCCCGGAATGACGACAAGATCGGTCTTCCCGTCGCGAAGCGCCTCCTTCACCGATGTCGTCAAATGCCCGCGAAATGCATCCAACACGAGCATGTTCCGGCGCTGCAGGAGGGCTCCGGGCCGCCGGTTCCACACTGTGCGGATCCACTCGCGCATTAGGGCCTCGTCCATGTACCCCTTCTCGTTTACGCGGACGACGACATCCCGCGGGAAGGCCTCCTTCGGCAGCGTCTTCCGCTTAAAGATGACGAACGGGGGCAACTTTCTGCCGTCGGCCGTGCAGGAAAGCATCACGGTGAAGCGCGAATGCTCGCTTCCGGTCGACAGCAGCTTCACCTCCTTTGCCCCGCGTTCACAGACTGTTGTGGACGACGGCATGTCGAACCACACCGGCGTTTCGTCGGCGTTGCCGATCTGGCCTAACATGTAGCCATGCTGCCGCCGGAGGCAGATTGACGTGCGCCGTCGAAGGGCAAACCCTTTGCGTCGCATGAAGCGGCGGACCCAATAAATGGACCCTTTGAACTCTTCCCTTGACAGACCGGCTTCACGGGCGAGCTCGACGGCTTTTAGGCGAATGAGCTCCGCACTCACTGGCAGGGACCTGGCACGGTACTCGCGAACGAAATCCTCCACTTTGTCCTCGAGTTCCGGGTGCACAGCTCGGCGACCGCGAAACGACGTCTTCCGTGCGTTACACACCGACAGTTTGGACTTCTGGTTGCGCCAGTACCTGACGCTTTTCTCAGACACTCAAAACTGCCGCTGCGCCGACATGTTGCCATTCGCTTCCGCGAATTCAATAACTTTTCTTTTAAACGCGGCGGTGAACTGGCGCCGCGTCCCGGTATTCATAGCTGGCCGCAGAGGAAGGTCGCCACTCGCTAGGAACAAGCTGAACAAGAAAAGAAAAATGGCGTCGGGCGTCGGCCCATGGAGGTGATGTCGATGCTGATGTCCAAGAAGCATGCGACGCTCCCCGTTGCCAGACGATCACTCGGTTTGCACCAAGGGCCGGTATATAGGTCGAGGGGCGACTTTTTAGTGACATTTTTTGCAAAAAATCTCGACCTATATTCCGCACTATACGGTAGGTTCAAATCCACACACATGCGTTGTTTCTCTTTCTTTCTTCAAATCTTGGTTTGAGTGATAGCAATTACGGACACCATTGCCACCAAAGCTGGTCATTGTAATGAGCCCATAACAACTTATGCTGCAAACTATTGCTTGGTTGAGTTACACTGCAGTGGGTACTGCTAAGTTTTGGTTGCAGGTGGTGCAGTGTGGCAACTGGTCGAAGAAACTTGTCTTGTTCAGTGTTAAAGGGACACTAAAGTGAGAAGGTGAAGTGGTTTAGAATAACCTATGTTTTAGCATATTACATGTTCACTATTAAAAAAGAAAAAAATGTCAATGTTTTCATTTTGAAATTGGCTCCGCTACTTCAGCCTCACAATGTCAGAAGACCAGTTTCCTTTTGTTTTTCTCTTTTTTTTTTTTTTGTATTCTCGCCAAATTCACTCCATCAGATGTTCTGAAACTCCCTGTGTGTATGTCTTTTTTACCGAAAAATAGTTACCGTATTTACTCTAATCTAACGCGCACCTTTTGTTCCGATAAAATGGGTCCAAAAATTGCATACACATTAGAATCGAGTGCAAACAAACGACACCGTTACCATATCGCCATCGGCATAAAAATGTCTGCCTCCTACGAGGTTCGGGCATTGTTGGACGGTCACCGGCTAAAAAACGAACTAGCGGCGCGGCAGTCTTTGGCGCGCATAGTTTCTATGTCGCCGCCGGTCTTGCGCTGAACGACGCGCATGATGCGTAGGCCGATGATACTCGCCGCGCCGGCTTGGCTGTCTTGCGGCCAAACAGTCGCTACGTCGCCGGTGCAATCTCCGCCGCACAGCTTTCGGTAGCGTTCGCGGGTAACCGCAACGGGAGATGTTTCCCATCACCGCACGCGAAATGGCTCATCATCGCATTTCTCTCTCATATCTGTGCTGAGCCTGAGCCACCTGAGCTTCGCAGTCGTGTGCGCTGCATGACGTCCGAGATTGCATCGCGGCAATCTCGGAGACCACGCCCCGACCATGCTTAGCTGCGCCAGCCTGCGCAGCACACATGGCAGCACGCGTGAGGGAACTGCGATAGCACGGAGGAATGCAGCACTGCGGCTGCGCCTGGCAACATTTGGCAGTTTTATTGGGACACAGGAGTTATGAATCGGAGCGCCGAATGTGTTCGAGACACCGCAGATCGAGTGAAGCGGGGAAGCCATAGCACGGCCGTTAGAGGGACTGCGGGGGTTCAAAGTTGGTGGTGCGTTTATTATGCGAGTGCATTCATTACGCGAGTACGGCATTTGTTTTTATAAACATGAGAAGGTTGATTACTAAGGACCTTTCTTTCCGTGTCACAAAAAATGAGTGCGTTACAATCGATTTTTCACTTTTTTTTTTTCGCGGGAAACGGGTGCGCGTTAGAACCGGAGGACGCGTTAGAATAGAGTAAATACGGTATGCAGGCCTTAGCAGGCACCATCAAAGGTCTGTGACATCATGTGTACTAGCTCTGGAACTTCAAAGCTGCGTTGCTGCTCGTATTTTCTTTTGGCGTGTTTTACCGAGGGTCTCCTCCTCACAGGATTGGTGTTTTTGGTATTTTGAAAAGTTAACTAACTACAGTAGAATCTCGATGATGATACGAATTCATAGGGAGCACGTAAAATATTCATATCATTCCAAATTCGTATGAGCCAAAACAAGTTAAAGCTGATCATGAAGATGAACAAGAACTTTATTGGGGTCAACTACTTCTTGCTGAAAAAGTCCATGATCTTCTTTTGAACTTATTTAACTTTGCTGTCCCTCAAGAAAGCCGCCTGAAATGAATAAAACCGTGCTGCGGTTTCTTCACTCGCGCTGTCGGCACTTACGGTGTGACGCAGGACACCGAGAGCGTCAAGGTTTTCAAGCGTTGACGGTAGGAGATCACACTCACCGGCATCTTCACCATCACTGTCGGACCCGTTATCCTTTGCCTCGTCGATCAGTTCTTCAATGGATTGCAGCCCACAGGTCGCGGCGTTGTCGGCCGCGGTGACTAAGTCTCGCGCCGAAGCTTGAGTTTCAAGGTTCTCCCAACCCTCGATGTGCAAATTGGCATCAGGCTCTTGGTTTTCTTCCGTCGTAGCCGCATCCAATTCCGCAAAAAATCCACGCTTGCGAAAACAGTTCGCGATTGTGCCCTGGGTCACATTATCCCAGGACATGGCCATGAAATGTAATGCGTCAAGCAGGCTAATCCACAAGTTTTCATCCTTGTGCTCAGTTTTCACCAGGAGCCTCCACACAAGCAGTCCCTTGAAATGGTGCTTCACATTTTGGATTATTCCCGCATCCAGCGGCTGCAGACGGCTCGTAGTGCTTGCGGGGAGGAACCTTACGGCGACATTGCTAAAGTTGCAGTCTTGGGGATGGGCCAAACACTGGTCGACGAAAAGCAAAATTTTTCTGTTTTTCACTGCCATTTTCCGGTCCAAAGTCATAAGGAACTTGTGGAAAAAATCTGCAGTCATCCATGCTTTTTTGTTTCCCTTGTACAAGCAAGGCAAACGTCCTGCCGATCGGAAGCACCTTGGTTGTTTTGATTTGCCTATGACGATAAGCTGAATTTTTTCAGAGCCGTCGGCATTTGCGCAAAATAGCACGGTGACATGTTCCTTAATATTTTGGCCACCCTGGCAAGCCTGGCCTTTCACACACAAGCTTCTCTATGGCTTAGGTTAAAACAGAGTCCGGCATCGTACGCGTTAAAGACGTCGCACGTTGCGTAGTCCGCAATCAGCGCCGGCAGCGTGTTCAGCCAGTTGCTGACCTGAGACTTGTCTACTTGCCTTGCTTCACCGCTGACAATTTTGTAAACTAGTCCGTGCCTTTCTTTAAAACGGTGCAGCCATCCGCCGGAAGCTTGGAAATCGTCAATACCAAGGGAAAGCGCAATGTTGTCTGCCTTTTCGCGTAGCACCTTGCCATTCACATTGATGCCAGCTGCTGACACTTCGCGAAACCACGTCAGCAGGAACTTTTCCAGCTTCACGTGTGTAGCTTGCACCAGCCTGCACGGCTTGCACCACTGTGAAAACGTGCGGCACGCGCGACATAGAAGTAAAAAAAGAAAACAGCACTGCAATACGCCAATGAGCTACCAGGAAAGGGTTGATGTACCAAACTTGTCAGGCATGTGACCCGGCCTGGAAACAAGAAATATTGAATGGGAGGACCCGCATGCCTTGTCGCCAGCCTCCTCCTCGCACGCTTGTTTCCTGAGCCAGCGTGCCAAAGAGGTTTTCTCTTTGGGGTGGGGTGCAGTGTGGTTTTGGGCGGGTTTGCTGCTCACGGGGAGGAGAGATTTCGCTGCGTCTTTGCGCTGCTGGGGCAAAGAGGTGAAGGCAAGCGGGGTGTTAAAAAACTGCCGGCAGCCGTGGTGGCCACTTTCCCACTTTGAGTCAGCCGCTCACGTGAAGTGGTCATTTTGTGCGTTCGTATCATCCGCAATGGCTGGGGAAACTGTTCGTATAACACCGAATGACGGCGCATTTTATACAACGTAGTCTGTCCAAAACAAGATTAAAATTCGTATCATCACAAAATTTGCATGAACCGTAATCGTATCATCGAGATTCTATTGTAATAAAAGAAAAAGTGTTTTTCACTTTAGTGTCCCTCGAAATAAAGTGGATGGCTTTTATCTGTGATGCACTGTTTTTCACTTGTGAATGCAAGCTGCATATTCTTGCTAAATAAAATTTATAGCACTAGATGACATAGCACTAGATGACATGATGAAGTTATATATTATTAACACACTGGTAATTTCTCTAGCTAGTTTAACCATTAAGTTTATTTTTTATGTGCACATTGCTTTTGGTAGAATTCGACTGCTAGTGCTCGAAGCACGTACATGCAGCAGGTAGGTGTCTTAAGACAACCACCGCTTTTGTGGTATTCAGCTCTGAACTTGTGGCAAATGCACTGGCTTTGCATATATAATACTCTTACTGAGGCCATTTTAAACATTGTAGGGCAAAACTGTGTGATAATAGTGCTTATCACTGCTGATTTTGGGGGCAGATACCATGAAACCGGTGGAATTCAAGATTATCAGTGTGTGGACATACCTTGACCACTCACCTTCAAATTGGCAAGCATGCTAAGGTTGTTAGTTAATAAGTTAATAAATCTTTGTTTCTTAAAAGTGTACAGTAATCGTCTCAATTTATGAGCTTTGTCATTGATCTGAATATAGCAGATTTGTCTCAAATCCTTTTATTGCACCATCAACAGTTGTGAATGATTAGCTATGGTGTAGTGGGGTTGTCCGCCATGGAACTGATCCTTTAACTTGGAACTTCCAAAAGCTGGCTCATTCTTCCTTTCTAGCATTTTGCCATGGAGCACTGTTGTGCCAAATAGTGTTCATTTGTGAGCTTTGCACACCTGCCAGTTTAGAGAGTGACTGATAAAGGTTGTGCAGATGCTAGGGAGGTTTACCAGAAGATAATATGCAGTTTGTGCTACTGCATTAAGGAAAAGTTAAAGGGGAACAGAAATGTACAAAAAAAAAAAAGTGAGGGATTTGTCAATGCACACATGCACACGCAACATATAAATGCGGCAGTACCAGTAGCATTGCAGTATTGTTACTGTCATGATGTATATCCGAACTTCAGCACAAGGGACTGATGCAATAAAAGGGAACCACAACAAGGATTTGGTAATGAAAGTTTGGTGACCGGTTGAATACACTTACACTGCTTTTCTTTTCAGCTGGCATGGCTTATTCCAGTTGAACAGGAAGAACACACTTTGTTGTGGGATCCCACACTTTGCCAGAGTGACACGGCAGGCCCAGAAGCTAAGCGCCTGATGGCACGTGCTTTCAAGAGCACACTTACACAGCAGCAACAGCAACAGCTCCTGGATGAGCTGTCTGCAGACCCAAAGCTTGTGTACCACATAGGCCTTTCACCTGCAAAGGTGTGTTATATCCCCAGAACTGGAATTTGCTTACCTGTTTATTCATTTCTTCATAATACTTTGAAGGTCTTGAGAATGGCACCTTACTGTAGTGGTGGGCATGAAGAAAAACTGGTAGGCAAGTTCTGCGCCATCACGTACCATACTACAGTTGAACCTCAATATATCGAACAGCGCAGTGATCGCGAAATATTTCGATATAGCTCGAATTCGATATATAAAATCACGTAAAAAATGCATCAGAAAGAGAAATCTCCCACCGGGACTACATTGCAGGTCAAGATCCAGTGCTTATATATACGGGGTGCCCGGTGAACGGTTGTGCCGGGCGAGCAGTCGGTTTTTTTTTTCAATCAAGAAACTCTCTAGCAGACGTTGCCTGCATCAGCGTTGTCTCTCGCGGGCAATGGCGCGTTCTCGTTCCTTGAGAACATTCATTGCAGAAAGCATTCATCGCAGAAAGAGCGTTTCCATAGTCAACGTGCGCCGTTCGCTCTCTCTCAAGACAGCAGACGACACTATGTCTGGGTGCACTTCCTCCGGGATTGGCCCACACATGCACACACACCTGTCTGACTTCACTGCCTCCAAGATGGGCCCACGCCCACACAATGGATGGATGGATGGATGGATGGATGTTAGGAGCATCCCTTTATAATGGGGCGGTAGCCCTCGGGCCACCAAGCTCTGCCTGTGGGAGGCGACTGCTTTTCGCTAGCCGCCTCCCACAACTTGTCGTCCTCGGTGCCGTCGACAGCGTTGCTGATGCAGCACTTCTTGAATGCGCGCACCACTATTTCGTCAGGCAGAGACCTCCATGCCTAGGAGACCCACAAACAAACTGTCGCGAGAGGTGGCCTGCGCAGCCGGCCTGTCGGGGTGCACGGGTTGTCGCCAGCCATCCATCCATTGTACAATTCACGTACACAGTCCTTAAAAGGTTTGCTAAGGACGATGCCCAGTGGTTTCAGCATTGAAGTCATCCCTCCCGGAATGACGACAAGATCTGTCTTGCCCCGCCACGGTGGTCTAGTGGCTATGGTACTCGGCTGCTGATCCGAGGGTCGCGGGATCGAATCCCGGCTGCGGCGGCTGCATTTCAGTGGAGGCGAAATGTTGAGGCCCATGTGCTGTGCGATGTCAGTGCACGTTAAAGAACCCCAGGTGGTCCAAATTTCCGGAGCCCTCCACTACGGCGTCTCTCATAATCAGAACTGGTTTTGGGACGTTAAACCCCACAAAACAAAACAACAACAACAAGATCTGTCTTCCCGTCTTGAAATGCATCCAACACAAGCATGTTCCGGTGGTGCAGGAGAGCTCCGGGCCGCTGGTTCCACACTGTGTGGATCCATTCATGCATTAGGGCCTTGTCTATATATCCTTTCTTGTTCACGCGGACGACGACATCCCATGGGAAGGCCTCCTTCGGCAGTGTCTTCCACTTAAAGATGATGAAAGGGGCAACTTTCTGCCGTCGGCCGTGCAGGAAAGCATCACTGTGAAGCGCGAATGCTCACTTCCAGTCGACAGCAGCTACACCTCCTTTGCCCCGCGTTCACAGACTGGTGGACGACGGCATGTCGAACGACACCGGCGTTTCGTTGGCGTTGCGATCTGGCTTAGCATGTAGCCATGTTGCCGCTGGAGGCTATTCACGTAGAGTTGAAACTCGACGAACTTGTCCTCTCATGCCTCCGGCAGCTTCTGGCAGATTAATGTGCGCCGTCGAAGGGCAAACCCTTTGCATCGCGTGAAGCGTCGGACCCAATAAATGGACCCCTTGAATTGCTCCCTAGAGAGGCCGGCTTCACTGGCGAGCTCAACGGCCTTTGCGCGAATGAGTTCCTCACTCACTGGCAGGGACCTGGCACGATACTCGCGGATGAAATCCCCCACTTTGTTCTCGAGTTCCAGGTGCACAGCTCGGCGACCGCCAAACGACGTCTTCTGCACGTTACACACGGACAGTTTGGATTTCTGGTTGCGCCAGTACCTGATGCTTTTCTTAGACACTTCAAACTGCCGCTGCGCTGACGTATTGCCATTCGCTTCAGCGAATTCAGTAACTTTTCTTTTAAACACGACAGGGAACTGGTGCTGCGTCCCGGTATTCATAGCTGGCCGCAGAGCAAGGTCACCACTTGCCAAGAACACTAGCTGAACAAGAAAAGAAAAATGGCGTCGGCAGTGTCGGGCATCGGCTTCATGGAGGCAATGTCGATGCTGATGCCCAAGAAGCATGCGACGCTCCCCGTTGCCAGGTGATCACTCGGTTTGTGCCAAGGGCTGGTATATAGGTCGAGGGGCACTATTTAGTGACATTTTTTGGAAGAAATCTCGACCTATATTCCGCACTATACGGTAATTTTTCTCCTCGTCTACCTATTTTATCTATTATCGTTCTGCTGTGAAGTAACAATCTTATCCGAACTACCTTGCATTTCTGTTTGCTCCATACCTTTGCGCCACCAATACTCTAAGCGCCTTTTACTTATCTCTGTCGCTGACATGTTCAGCTTTCCCATGCTATCACTGAAACCCAGGGCCTCCGCAGGGTTCCCGTGCTAGGGGCATCACAGTGCCCCTAGCGCGGCACGAACGAAGACATATAGCGCCCATAGAGTTTCTTACCATTACTATTGTAGGGACCATACCATTACCTAGAGGGAAAACTGGCACTCGAACGCCGTTGCATGCATGGGAATGCTGGGATGTGGTGGATTCGGACTGGCGTCGTCTACTAACAGCTCGGATGCCTCCGAGACGCATCTAGCTTGGACGTGTTCCATAAGTCATAGTGATTAATTTTGTGCTAAAGCAGACTCAAAAGGAAGTTTTATTTACTTATGAGAACTTGTCTTTGTATACACTGCTTTATAAAAAAATCGCAGCATATCCACGGGGTGAATGATGATGAGTGGGCGAAGCTCCGGAGGGAATCATCGGTAAACTGTGAATCTTCCGTGCAATTCGCCCAGTCGATCATCGTGTAAAGACGTCTCACGCAGCCCCTTACACAGGCCGGAACGCGCACCGCATTTGCCGACGCCATCACATGACTGCTGAGAGAGTAAAAGGCGGAGAGGCCTCAGCGTCTAACACCAGCTTCTTACACCGGTCGTAACGCGCTAGCTTAAACGCGTTAAAAACGCGCAGTCTTTCGTTAATATTGGGTGTTTACTGTCATCGTGGTGCATGTGTCCATGTGCGCTTCGTGGCGTAGTGGCTAGCGCCGCGCGTTCGGAAGCGAGGGGTCCCTGGTTCGATTCCGCGCTTCGGACACAACGTTCGGAATTTTTTTCTCTTCGTCCATGGTCCATGAAGCGCGATCCGACGCGTACGGCGACGATCCAGGAGAATGAGAGGAGCACTCCCGGCGCAGCCCCGCGCAGCAGCTAATCGGAGAGCAGCGGCACCTCCAGCGCTCATATACAAGTACCGCCATCTAGCGAACATTCCAAGAACTAAACGAGAGGTGGCTACCTACTACATACATCGGGGATGCACGACCCACGCCTTAAGGAGCTTCGCCCCTAAAAGTTACATGGAATGACTAACCGCTAAAGTTCGATGACAGACGACAATGGGAACGCTCACTCCGCGTCCGACTGTCATCTGTTTCTTCTTTTTGCTGTTTGACTATGCCCTGCCGGTGAGTAATATCTTATTGTAAAGTGCACTATGTGTGAATGAGGTCTGTTCATGAAGGTTTTGTTTTAGAGAAGCTATATTTATGGAGCCGTATCCACGTATGAGTCAAAGCCCCACTCGACGCCAGCCAACACAAGCCTCGCAGACACATATACCGTAATTCCCATCACGGCACAGCACCCCTTAAGAAACTCGCATAGACGGTGGTGCCACATTTTCGTCTAGGTAATTGTAAGAAACTCTATGATAGCACCTGTGCACTGCAGCGCCTCTAGCAGTCTCCACTCAAAGCGGATGCTCGCATCTGCGCACCGCAGCATCCCTAGCGGACTCTATGCAAACCAGAGCTAGGCAACGAGGAGGGACGGCGGACAAGGCTTGGCCCTAAGGTGCTTCGCCCCTAAAACTTGTACAAATCGGTCAATGAACCAATAGTGGTGCAGTAAATACTCACCTGAAGCTTCAAACAAAGTATTTATTCATTTGGCTTAAAGGGCCCCTAAACAACCCCGAGGTCTAAAATTTGTTTTAAAGATATAACTGCGCTCCTGTGCGATGTGAACATGCTCCCGCAAGAATTATCCCGCAAGATGACTGCAATAAAAGCAGGTGTCATACTGTATGTACTGTTTCACAAATAAGTGGAGAAGAGTAAAAGACAGCACTCAATTTGAACAAGGACAATGTTTTGGCTTCTGTCAGCTTGTCTGGCTTGTCTGTGGATTAGATTGAAATGTAAGTGTACAGGCAGTATTTGAATGCAGTCTGTGGGTCAGCTTGAAGAGCAGCAAAAAAATGAGAATGCTTGCATTTAAATCTGGTGAGTATGGTATAATAGACTTGTTTTTTGGATGAAATCAAGTAAACCTGATTTAGTGAGTGCCTTGAAGTTAATGGACTTTAATGAAGACACGTTTGTGAAAAATCTCGTAATTTGTGCATTCCCTTTGTGAATCCCTAAATGAATGAATGAAAGTCCTTTAGTATTCGTAAAATGAGGACTTACAAATCCTCTGTGGGGATAAATGGGGTGTTGTTGTCACACTACAAAGTTATTCACTGGCTCAAGTGGTAGGCACGTGTACCAAGGCGGTGCGTGGCCAGTGCTGTGGTGTGTCAGTTCCCCTAAACCACCCTTCCATGCTATGAAAAAATAAAGGAATGGCTTTGTCGTGAGTGTTTCACTGTCGCCGCGTTGGTACAACGAGATCATGGACGACTTTGCATCGCCATTGCAAACTTTTTTCTCCCACGTAATAAACTTTGAACCCCTGCAGACCCGCGAACGGCCATGCTGTGGCTTTCCCACTTCACTCGATCCGCGATGTTCGGGTGCCTTTCGGCGTGGCGATTGAAAACTCCCACGTCCCAAGGTCGTGGATCCTGATATAAAACTGCCGTGCGTAGCCATGTGCAACCAGTGGTAACATTGTTTACTCGCACTGCTGCATCCCTCCGCACTATCGCAGTTCCTCTACACTGCTCGCTGTGGCGTGTTGCACAGGCTGCCGCTGCTACGCGTAAGAATGGTCGGGCCGTGGTCTCTGAGATAGTCACGATGCAATCTTGGATGTCATGCTTTAACGCGCACGACTGAGAGGCTGAACACAGATATGAGTGATGGTGAGCCGTTTTGCATGCTGTTGTGGAAAACATCTATTTTCCCGTTACGGCCACCTGCAAACGCGACCGAACGCTGATGCGGCTGGGCGTCTCCAAGATAGCATCTGCGAGGATCATTGGCCTACGCATGATCTGTGTCATTATGGGAGAGACCTGCGGCGGCATAGAAACTATGGAAACTATATGCGCGCCGAAGACCGCCGCGTGCCGCTCATTCACTTTTTTTTTTGCTGTTGACCATTCGACAGCGTCGCCATTTTTCTGGTTTTGTGGCACTGTGAGCTACCAAGAGTTAATCGAAAGGCCATCGCGTTGGAACAAAACGCAGCCACCATAAAGGCTGTCGCCGCAGGTGCCGAGCTGTGTGGTACTGACGCTATATAGCTTTTTCATTTTTTTTGCTTTACTGTTCTTTAAATAAAATTTCATCGCACACGTGACTCCACGCGTCGCAACACCTTCTTTAATCGCGTTAAAATGTCTTGCACAACTTGAAAAAAGTTTTCGTAAAATTTACTCCACGTGATAAATGCACCCCCAACTTTGGTTCTGTTTTTCAGAAAAAAAGTATGTTTGTTACGCTAGGAAATACGGAAATTCTGCTTTCATAAGTCTCAGTGTGTTGCAGCGTATTTCGTCAGGTTTTTTTTTTTTTTTAATAAATCTTACTGTTATGTTACCTCCTGTTTTGCAACTCTCTATTACTACACACATATACGATTCAATATTCGAGGCCTTTTTTTTGCCTTATTCGTATTCGATTCATATTAGACAATTTCAGTATTCGCACACCCCTACTTGGGAGCTTATTAAAGATTGGTTGACCCACCTGCGCAAGCAGCAGCGGCCTGTGCCACCATAGGCGGAGACTTTCATTTTCTGGAGGGGGCGGGGGCGCCGGGATCTTTGCTGCGGTCTTCTGTCCTCCATTGTCCAATTACCCTTTCTCGTCCTTCTTTCTCTAGTTCTCCGCCTCACCCTCTCCCATATTTTTCAAAAACGCGGGGGAGCCCAGGCAATTTTAATTTTTTTTTTTTTTTCTGATGATGTAAACAGGCAAACTGCCACACAACCGGACTGAAGGAGTGACGCGCGCGCGTCGCTTCTCCAGTCTGGCCGCGAGCATATCAACATTGCTGTAAATTCACATCTGACATTATTTTTTCCAAGAAATATTTATTTTACAATAAATATAGCAATGTATTCCCAAATGACACAGAAAGCACAAGAGAAGAAAAAAAGGTCACAGGAAGTCACTTTTGTGCAAATAATTTTGAACGTTACATGATTATTTGCACTCCACATTTGTTACTCACATTGTCATGCAGTCATGACCCAGTGAATCAAACACCAGTTAAAGGGGTATCGACACAAAATTTAAGGCGATCGAGGTAACTTGCGGGATAGATTTGCGTCGACACACACGCATCATCTACAAAATATCAACGGCTGATATAGCTTAGAACATATTTAATATCAATTTTAACGTGCGTATCGTGCCACTGCATGCGAATCGCGCTTTTCTGTTTCATGTAAACAACCAGTCGCCACCTGCGTGGCGAGTTTGTGTTGCTGTCATGATTCCTGGGAGAGCGCTCATCCTAGCAGACGTTTCCGACGGAAAGAGGGGGCAGAATTGCACCGGAGTACAAACTGACGTCCTCGCCTCGGCAGTGCATTTTTGAGGGATCACGCATGTTTGAAACTTCCCAGAGGGGATTTCAGCAGCACCCAGGGAGGCTTCACTCAAAAGAGTTGTCCGCGCAGTGCTCATGTGAACGCGGTTTTGTGTGCACATGTAGTCAGCTATGTTTACATGAATACCATCCTGGGTGCCGCCTCACTCATCGCTCTTTGAAACGGAAAGTGTGTCTGGGCTCCACAAAACTGTATACAAAATATTAAAAATCGCGCGCTCGAGCCCTCGATGTTTACAGCCAGAGTAAGTGGGTCATTAGCTACTTATTGCAAAAGAAAAAAACAAGACGCAGAATTTTTGTGTCCGTACTCATACAATGTATCAATTACGTAATTGAAAAATGATTTAAAAAACACCGGCTGCCATAAGAAAGATTCCCTGGGCTAGTGTATGAGGTTTCGTGCTCCGATTGCCACGCCACTTACATCGGCGAGAAAAAAAAATTTCCGGAAAGGATACGGCGACACCAAAATGATGTACGCAGCTTCAACGTTACGCGGAACGCGCTCGCAGAACACAGCGAAAAGAAAGACTATCACATCAACTTCGACAACGCCCGGGTCCTCGACACGGAAGGTAACCGCACCAAAAGGCAGTTCTTAGAGCCATGGCACGTCCAAACAACACCTGGAAATATCAACGGCTCAACTGGAACCCTGCCGAGTGTGTATATACATGATCTCCGGAACCAATGGAGAAAATAACACCGCAACAAGAAAGGCGGGAGGAACGACGGTGGAGAGAGAGACAATCACTAAGGAAAGTCGCTAGCTTCGGAGCCGGCCGGACAGTCACCCCCTGATGAAGAGACCGAATGTGTCTCGAAACGTTGGGCCAGTTTTTAATTTCAATATTAAAAACTTAGATTAAGAAAAGTGGCTGGAGAGTTTGTTTTTTCGTATAGGCCAATTATTGGACTTCCGCCGCCCCTGCAGCGGAAGTCCAATAATTGGCCTTCCCCATTTATGCTTTAACAAGAGGCCTCCCTTGGCGCCGCCATTATCCCCTTAAAAGGCGTAGCCCCCCCCAAAAATCCGCTGTCGAGGCTGTGCAGTCGGCCTTTGTACTCCCATGGTACAGTTCCGAAAGGAGGTGTTTCTTCTTTCATCGCCGGTCGTTGACAAGCCAGGCACGTGGATCGGCGAGTGTGGCCTTGCCGCAAGCTGTGGTTGCTAGCCGGACCTATGCGCAACTCACAAGGGGAGGAAAGCAATGCATGCTCATGCTTTCCTACCCATGTGAGTTCATCATCTTCACGTGTATTGGCGCATCATTTATCAATATTAAAAATGTTTTGCTGAGAGTGTTCAGCCCGTTACGATTATACTTCTGAACTACACATAACGATCCTCCTCTCCGGGCTCCGGCGGGGGCTATGCCCCCCCCCCCTGGAAAGTTCGGGGGGGGGGGGGGCTCGAGCCCTCGAGCCCCCCCCCCCTCCCCGTAGTCTCCGCCTATGTGTGCCACCGTATTGCCTCCAGGCACACCCATGTGCCCCGGCGTCCAGATGATTCCTGTTGGACTGTTTGCTTTTTCATGCCTACAAAGAATAGCTTTATACATGTATAGCAGAGGCTGTAGCATCCTTTGTGGCTGGGCGAAATGTTTCAGAGCAGGCTGTCCATAAAGACTTGGACCAGCTTCTTTATGGTCATTTTATTCAAAAGAAATGTTCATAAACATTCATAAAGAAACATGATTAGATTTAAATGACAAAAATGCACTTATATGTGAGGCGAGGTAAGCTTGAATTCACCAATGACAAGAGCTTTTGAGATACAGTAGAACCCCACTGATACGTTTTTCACGGGACCGTAAGAAAGAAACATAGGAGCCAGGAAGCGTAAGAGCCGAGAAACGGGAAAAATTGAAAAATGAGAGTAGTGGTGATCGGCACACGAGTTTAGTTTAGTGCTAGCGCTTGAAAAAAAATTGTGCAGCATTGGTCTGGCGCATTTTCTCACGCCCCAGCAGCACGAGGCAGTTTTCAAAAAGCTGCAGGGCTGTGTGGCAGTCGACATCGTTGCTTGAGCTCATGTATCTTCCGAGTAAATCTAGTGCCATTACGGCCGATGAGGAGGTTGCCTCCGACAGCTGCTGCATGCATCCGCACACTCGGCCATGATTTGTCGATAGATAAAACCTCAGAGGTGACATCGGCGTCATCAGTGCAGGTGTAATGACTGTACACGGTTGTGTCACCAACTGTTTGCATCGCTTCGCCGAGTTCACTGTGCCGGGAACGTAGTGGGCATAGCACATTGTGGGGCTAATCCTACAGTCAAGCCAAGTCAAGCTATGTGAAAAGTCTATATGACCGTCGCCACTGGCCACTTGGAGTGCCGATTTGCAGTGTAACATGAGCAAAAATTACCACACTTGCGACGTAACAGTGGGGTTCCTAATGCATTGAATATTATGGGAGCTATGCCGGGACCAGCCAAAAACGGCGTAGCAGCCAGGAAAACGCAGCATCCAGGAACGTAACAGCAGGGTTCTACTGTATTAAGTAACTGTAGGGGCACTTGGTCTTTCGCTTGCCTATCACCTGTCCAAGGCCTATTTGCCATGATTCTCTTCTTTGAATTTTTTTTACTAGGCTTCAAGATTGTCACATGATGCCCTCTCCTAGATTTATTCCTTCCTCTGTGCATGGGAGCATGTTAGAGAGGATTCCAACATATTGCGGAGAGCTCGGTGAACAAAACAACTGATATGATAGCAGTATAGATTGGCGGCACTTTTGCTTCTGCAGCACCGAAATTTTACGCAAGAATATGTGGATCTGGGAATCAATATAGCCTTCTCTCTCTTAAAAAAGAAAAGGTAGTAACAGGAGCAGTTACTACCTTTAGCAACTCATGCTACATTTTCGTGATGGTTTACTATCTTAGAAGCTTGTGAGAGGTCGTAAATACTGCCGTTACAACTAAGGGTGTCAGGTGTAGTAAACATTACTACATGCATATGTGATGGCTCAGTAAATTCTGCTACCTCCACTGGCAGTAGTATGTCATGCTGTAATTGTGATAGGCTTATGCAGAATTTCGACAAACTATAATGGATTTGTTTATGTGTGAATAAGAGTACCATGCAATGCTGTGGCATATGTATATGGAAGTAATAAGATATAAAATATGGGTCCAAAACATTGATTTCTTAGCTGAATCCTTGTCTGCTCACTGGTAAACATGTGCATTCTTACGTATGGCCATAAATAATGACAACGTTAAAGTAGATATTGCTAGAAGCTTTGATCTTCTGTCTGCAGTAATGTGTGCTGCCATTTATGCTTCAAACATGTTTCTGTCTACACTGTAACCTAAACATTTCTGTATGCAGTGTATTCACAGTGCTAATCACATTATCTAATTATCAATCTATTATTCATGTAACAGTATAATTAGTCATTGTCACCGGACAGTTGCATACCACTTCATTTTTATTTGATCTTACTTTTTTGTGCAATGCCATAACACCTCATTTTAATTTGGGCGTATTCTTTTGTAATAGCATATGATATGGCAACGTAAACAGCATAGGCCATGTAATAGAATCAACTTGATGGAACGTTAACAGCACATAGTCTAAACCGAATCGCCATAATAAGCCCTATAATAGAACGCCATGGTACTACAGTTACCAACTTTGGTTGCTACCCTTAGCTATAGATAGTAACTCTAGGTAGTAAATGACATGGCAGTAATGTTACTACCTTGCTGTTTACTAGCTGCAGTTACATTTTTGTTGTGTATCTGAGTAAGATACGAACAGGCCAGTTCCGAGCTGGAAAAAGGCCTCTTGGTTTATTCAGTGCTTGTATTTTTAAATAATAAGAGAAAGAGTGTTAAAGAGAGTACAGAGTATGCTCTGCCGGCATCGAGTGGGTCGTGACAGGCTTTTATTATCATTTCGATACGGTTACTGCTTTGGTAGTGAATGTTGTGACAAGCATTTGCTACCTCAAACTTAGTAGGTTGCGCTTCCTCTTTAAGAATGCACAGTCCCTTAAAAGGTTGAGCTAGTACATGCTTCGTGGTAGTTAAAAGGTTTTTAGAAATAATCCTTTGCAACTCCGGTGTCTCCTTCTTTTTGGAGCTTTCTCGTAGGTGCTGACCATTTGCCAGCCATTAAAAATTTTTTCAGCATTTTGAATAATTGCACACCCCTAATCATAAGCAAGTTCACTTAGTGTGTTTCTCTCTCATGCTGATCGCCTTAAGATTTTTTTTTTTTTTTCGTATATAATAAGTGGAATAGTGTCAGTCTGAATGAGGTGCATCAAGTGAAACAGCTGCACTGGAGCAGAAGCTGCTCATGGGATAAGTTTTCTCATTGTATTGAAAATAATTTGCTCGTCGTACAGCTTCAATTTATGCACCATGAACATTGTGTCTATATAGTACTCCCATTACTTTTAAATCCTTTTGTTTAATCAGCAGTGTTAAAACGTTATAAGCACATTTATTCTATTTACATTGTTACAGACTTTTTTGTTAAGGGATACTCAACAAAATTTTTGCCGCCGAGATGATTTGCCCATATGAAAGATTGGATGCTGAGACAAATCAACACAACGTCATTTTCAGGCAGGAACCATCAGAAAATCTTAAATTGATACATTTTTCTAAAAGTACTGCACCTAACGAGGGCTCCGTGAATTATAGGAAGTGATGTTTCTGTGACATTTCTTGTCCACGATGGTGGCGTTTCTCCGAGTTAGGGAATGCACCCACCCCCCTCTCTCCAGACCGGTCACCTCTCTCCACCTGCATCAAGGCCCCTGCCGCTGCATGCTCACACGGTGAATGCTCGTGCTTTCTCCTCCTTTCTCTTCCTTCCGCGGCTACCTTTTTCTTTCACTATTGTCCCCCCCTCCCACGCTTTGCTTCTACTTCTCCGGATTGTTTTTCAAAGCAGCGATGCAGCGGTGGTTTCTCCTGTCTGTCGTTGCTGCTGCTGTTCGGGCACACGTGACATCATGGCCTCAGCGCTCATTCTGACGTGCAGCCGCCGCACGCTCACAATCTGCCAATTATACAGACATCTATTCAAAAATACATGAAGTGAACATTGCATACAGAACCAAGGGGGTCATTAGAGTCTAATTACAACGTTTCCGCGATCTTTTCAGATTTTTGTTCAGTATCCCTTTAACTATCATAGTTGCCAGTGTGATCCAAGAAGTGCCTTTTTTCCTCAGTGTGTGCTTTTAATCAACATTGAGGTCTTGTTACAAATGCAGTACACAAATCTGTGCTTGTAGTGCTGGTTATTTGTATTGTTCACTATAGCCACCCCCAATATAACAAAGTAAACAAAGAATATTGCAATTAATACAGTGTTGTAAACTTACATAACATATTATCGAGTAGTATAGCTATTATTGAGTCGTGAACCTACAGGAAGTTACAAGAACTTACAAGAAGTAGTTACAAGAAGGGATCACTCTCTCTAAAGTTGGCTTGAACTATCTAACAACATAAGCGCTGACTTGCAACGTTATGCTATAGTGCTGTAAATCTGTGCTGGTGTATTTAATTTTTCTGTTTCTACCTTTGCAAAATCCCTAGCATGAACACCTCTATATTCATGCCCTGACTTTCTTTTTTCCTAGTTACTTCGTTTTCAACTCTTGCCATTATGCTTGTTTGCCTTTCATGTTATCTCATCAGAGGTTGACTTATGTGCTTACAAGCAAATAAGTACACTCATATATCAGCACACTTAAAAAATAGTATTGTTGAACATAGCATTATTTTTATTGCACATGTAAAAACATGGGGGCAGTCAAGACGAGCATTACTGTGGGAGCAGACAAGATCTCTAGGTGGCAATTTTCACAAGAAAACTAACGAGTACTACAACGTTTTCTTCAGCTACCAGAGTTGGTGGAGAACAACCCACTTGTTGCAATAGAGGTCCTGCTCAAGTTGATGCAGTCCAGCCAGATCACAGAGTAAGCATTTTACTTTTAAGTATGCTTAATTCAACTTCTTTCTGCTTGGCCAGAAAGAAGTTGAATCAGGTGAATTCAGAATGTGCCATTGACTTTATATACTGTACTGAATGTGTTCCTTGCTTGCTTTTTGTGCACATTGCAGTTTTTATGTAACCATTATATCATATTATATTGCAGGTATTTTTCAGTCTTGGTGAATATGGAAATGTCGTTGCATT
Source organism: Hyalomma asiaticum (assembly GCA_013339685.2). Lineage (NCBI taxonomy): Eukaryota > Metazoa > Arthropoda > Arachnida > Ixodida > Ixodidae > Hyalomma > Hyalomma asiaticum. Next base: position 301,127,920 of record CM023481.1, read on the forward strand.
CCATGGAAGTTGTAAACAGGCTAACAACAGTGAGTATGAGAAATCAATAACTTTTTCTAAGGTCTGACTAAATGGTCATTTTCTCTTCCATCTTGCCACTATCATAGCACTGCCTCCTTTAGCCTAATTGTTATTGCTCAGAATTTTCACTCCCCATGTGTTTTTGAAAATAAATATGCTGATAGAGGCACCTGATCATCTGCATTTTTTTAACTTTTGTATGTTTGAACATTGTAGCCCTATATTATAACTACAAGTCCACATGGAAGTTGCATCGCACGCATGCAGTATGTGACGACAAGGCAGCGTGAAATTACTTTACTGTGGTGAAAGAAGTATAGCACCGTTTTCTGTGAAGCTGTTTAGGAGACCATAAATAAGTGAGTAAGCTAGAACAGTGCAGAGGACAGTAGAACAACACATGACACCACTGTGTGCTGTTTTAGACTTGTTTTACAATTTCGTGCCTCCTAGCATGAGCAACAACGTAGTTCATGTAACCTTTCAGGAAACAACCTCCGTAATTTTTCTTTGCAAAGAAAGTTTTGTTTTTAACATTACATGTAATTTGAGGCATTTGATACATATTGACAAAGCTCAAGTATGTTAATCATCCCACTACCACCTAAGAATCATATTGTGTGCGTCGAACAAGACAAAATTTTAGTTCAGTGCAAACAAAGACATTGAATATCAGTGATCAGGAATGACACAGATTACAAAAGAATTTTGTCAAATCAATTGAATTGACAGGGTTTCTAAATGTGTGATCTTGCAGTGGCCATTCAAGTAGGTATTGAAAGGTGGCCAGAGCAAGTGCATGTCACGAGCACCCACAAAGCCAAGAAACTGGTTTCTGCTGGCTTCTTGCCAAAAGTTGCCATAAGAAAACTTAAGATAGTTATTTACATGGATCCAACTTGACACAATGCTCGTCATAAGAAAACACTTTATGGTGCACCCTTCTTGCATCCAAACATCGAACGTCTAAGAATTCAGCCTTTATTCGTGACACTTTGCACACCGACTTTTAAAGGCTTTGTGCTCACTGCACTTGGTGTTACATTTAACAACTTCGGCACTTCTCATACGGGAGATACAGTAGTTGAATCGCAGTGCCAGTTGCTACAGATTGCACCGAGACCATGTGTTTGCGCCATCCTGCGCCAAAACAGCCTTTTGGTGGCAAATTGTGCCAAGTCTGAGCCAACGCATGTGTTATACAGCCAAACCCTCCTGTTGTTGATGCTTCTTTGCTGGTAGTACTTAAGTCAAAATCGAAGAGCACGTTGTCATTGTCGTAGGAAAAGAATAACTGGTGACAGAGGCCCATCAGAGTCATCCAGTTCATCATCGCATGTTTGTCTCTTATGGATGTGTGATGTAGTGCCGTTATGAGTCTTGCTTGTGTTTTATTTTGGGTGTTGACCAACCCCGCATAGCATCGCAGAGATTGCAAGTGGAGGATCATGTAACATACTTATAGGGAAGGTTAATATACAGGGTGCCCCAGCTATCTTTAGCCCGGGTTTAAAAATACTCTGATGCGCCCTAAGACAATGCGACCAAATGCATTTTTCTTACCATCGTATGGAGTGAGCCAGACTATTTTTTGTGTTCTGATTAATTTGTTAATTAGTCAATATTAATTAATTAACTTCCGAAGCAACAAAGTTAGGCAAGTAATTCCTATAGAAAAGAAGTAGACTGGTCTGTCAAATGCCCATTTAAAAAGTTTCTAACTATCTATTCACAATTGGTGTTTTCCAGATTACTGCAGATGCCCGCGAAATACAAAAAAAAACCACGTGACATGTGCTTGTGCACTGCGATTGCAGTGCTCTCAAACTTCGCGCATACGAACGAACATCGCATTTAGCCGGGTGTACCGCCGCTTAAAAGCGAAAGGGCTGTGAAGCAGGAGGTGGTCGTGCAATTGAGATCATCAACCGTTATCACTCGCGCTGCATAAAGCGATTGACAGACGCGGCAGTTCTGGAAAATGACAGACTCGTGTGTTGGCTGCTGAAGCGAAGTTCTTTCGACTGCAATGCCTTATTCACACGAAGAAAAAGCAGACATACTTCTTACCCTAGGCACTGCAGGAGGACAGAGACGGCAGGCTGCAAGAATATTTCGCAGCTGGCACCCTGGCACGCGACCTAGCCCGATGACCTTAGTGAATAATTATGAGTCATTGAAGCAAAACGGCTGCTTTGTAAGGAAGCGGCAAAGAGCTTCACCAATAAGTGACGAGCTGCGCTAAAATGTGTTGGCGTATATGGCGACGAATCCACACGCTAGCACACGTAGCGTGGGCGCGGAGACTGGAGTGTCCAAATCAACTGTCTGGAGGATTTTGCAAGCAGTTGGACTGCACACCTATCATCTGCAATTGTATCAATGCCTGGAGCCCAGGGATCTTCAAAACAAACTCGACTTCACGAATTGGATTTTGATTCAAGTGGAACAGGATAGTGACTTTCTAGGCAAGGTACTCTGGACTGACAAGGCCACCTTTTCCCGATATTCTCAAGTAAATGTCCACAATGCACACTACTGGAGTGACCGAAATCCGTACTGGCTCGGAAAATCCCGCCAATATCAATGGTCTTTTAGTGCTTGGTGTGGTGTACATGGCAGCAAAATCATTGGCCCACTATTTTTCAACAACACACTGACCGGCCAGAGGTACGTAAGTGATATTCTTAAAGGGCCTGTTGAAGATTTCCGCTACGACATGCCGCTGGCTCGGCTTGGCGTGATGTGGTATCAGCATCACGGGGCGCCAGCCCACAGCTCTAGCGAAGCGCGCGCATGGCTTGATCTGAACTTCCCAGGGCAGTGGATTGGGAGAAACGGGCCCGTACAGTGGCTGGCAAGGTCACCTGACCATAACCCACTTGACTTTTTTTTGTGGGACTACATTAAGGATCGCGTATACAACACTGAAACGATGACCCCAGATGACTTACAGGAGAGGATAACTGAAGTATGCCGTGGCATTTCACCGATCGTACTCAAGGAAGCAACAGCGAACTTGCTTGAAAGGTCCCAGTGTTGTATCACAACACAAGGTGGCCTCTTCAAGTACGTGTTGTGAAAGCGCATGTCACCAAATAAACATAACATCAATCAAAAAACAGTCTATGGCCATTGAGGTGTCCATTATTCCGCCATTGTCAGCGTTTTGAAAAAGTTTTTTTTTTTTCCCGGGCATATTTATTGTCCTTACAGCTATCGCGAAATGACACAACCGTTCCTTACGGCAGCGCACACGATACTCGCTGCATATGCAGTGCTTATCACAGTCATGAACCGCCGCAAGGGAAGCGATATCGCTGGTGTTAATCACACAACCAGTGTCTTCGCCTTTGACCTGTCGTCTATTAAACGGCGCTACACCCGGCTAAATGCGATGTTCGTTCGTACGCACGAGGTTTGAGAGCACTGCAATCGCGGCACACAAGCACATATGTCACGTGTTTTTTTTTTCTTTTGTTTTTTTTTTTTGCGGGCATCTGCAGTAATCTGGAAAGCACCAACTGTGAATAGATAGTTAAAAACTTTTTAATTGGGCATTTGACATACCAGTATACTTCTTTTCTATAGGAATTACTTGCCTAACTTTGTTGCTTTGGAAGTTAATTAATTAATCTTGGCTAATTAACCAATTAATTGGAACACAAAAAATAGTCTGACTCACTCCATACGAAGGTAAGAAAAATGCATTTGATCGCACCGTCTTGGGGCGTATCGGAGTATTCTTAAACCTTGGCTAAAGATAGCTGGGGCACCTTGTATATTAAAGTGAAGTGAAGGTTTTCCAATGTGTACAGGTGACAGTGGGCTTTGCAAGAGAGCCACTGTGGTAAGAATCGCGCATGCACATACTTTCGAATAATGTTAGCTAGTACATTTTGGCTTCCACATTTCCAAATTGATGAATACATTGTGTAAGTAATAGTACTACCCATGTTGCTGCCCACATGGGTGTGGTCTCGGCGAGAATGCATGGGAACTGTTGTAAAGAAAAATGAGAGCAATGTGAGAGTGTTCGCCGCTGGCCGCAATGCATTCTAAAGTTATGTTTTCATGTATTCTTGTATTTATTTCCCCTGCCTGATATCACAACAGAGTTTTGCTATGCCATTTTGAACTTGCAACATAGCAATCTGTGCACCCTGAAGTTCATGGTCTGTCGGTATGACAATGCACGTGGTTGCACTGCTGAGCTCGATATCATAGGTTAGCTTGTGGTTGTAGTCTTTGTGTATTGGTGAAAGAAAGATGCAATAACGCTTTCCATGCAAAACTGTGAAGACACGAAAATAACATCGACTAGATCATTGCCTGATTGTAAACAGAAAGTGCTTCTGACCAACATATCCTATGAGCGCAACACGTCATGTTCTGTTCATTTGCACTCATTTGATTGGTCTTATACGGTGAGCCTCTGTTTGCACGCCGTGACTGTCAAACAGTGTTGCATACACGTGTTTGTTGACAATTTGTCTGTGGTGCCTTCTGTGCACCATATTGCAGAGGCGATGAACTCAGCCATGGCACATTTTGTGTGTTGCCATGGAGGAGCATTGCATGCTTTAAACCTTGCAGAAACTCATCTCTACAATTTATCGATTGTTTCATTTAAAGTTCGCACCCTTCATGATAAGCAAAAGTGCATTCGACCCTGTGCCAAAAGTGCTTATTACTGCATCAAATCACCTCTTTGCCTGATCCAGGACCTGCGCCAGAGGGTTAAATAGCTGTTCCACCACTGGAGATAACTCTGGTTATTTTTGGGTAATCCCTTATATTCATTTTGTGCTTTAAATGTGTAGTTGTGTACAAGTATAATAATGTAGAGTTCTTCTGAAGGAGTTTGTTGAAAAAATCAAACGATTGACCAAGAAGTATGGAGTACTACTGAAAGAATGTATAGTACAAGAAAACATTCTCATATGCAAGTGGTATAAGAAAATACTCCAGCGTTAGCGACTTGCACTGCTTTAGTGACGCCATGCTTGCCGCACTCACGCCGAGTTGCCGCTCCTCACAGTCAGCGAAAAATCCGTGCCGTGTACGTTGCGCAGATTGAACGAAAATCACACCTTGGAGGGAAAGAAAAACGAGCACTGCAAAAAACGAACGAGACAATACGCCAAGCGTAGGCAGAGGGACTGCTCTGCGCATGTGTCACATGACGTACCACAGGGTTGCTTGACAAAGTTGATAGTCGCTAGGCTCCGACTTCACGTTCGCGGAAAGCATCAACATAGTGGCAGGCGCGGCTAAATAAGAAGAAAAAAAAATGCGCGGACTTCAGGCGTGGCAGCATCGCGCGAATCTCGTGAAATGGCCCGGCGGCGGAATTTTCGTTTCACTCCCAGTCAAGATTTCGAGATATCCACAATCTCGCCCAAAAATTCTTCGAGATAAAGGGAAACAATTACATGGGACCTATAGGAAAATGTTCGGTGCTGGGGAACATTTCGACTTAGCCGATTTTTCGAGATATGCGAGTTCGAGTTAACGAGGTATTACTGTATCATGAAAAGCTCAAACCTTCAGCACTACAAATACATGTTCATGCGATGGCATTCCACTGGGCTTACTTGCTCACACAATTTCCTATTTTGTTCGTTAACTTATAATTGCCTGTCATACAGAAGCACTTCATGGTATGTATTATGTAACGTGGGGTCTTCTGACTTCCACTGGCAATCTGTGCGAGTTCTCATTCTGCCAGGCACTTGCTTGTGCAAGTGGTTTGCAGTCTGTATCAAATGTAAACCAACCCAAGTGTTTCATATTGTGTATTTTGCAAACATACCATGTTAAAAGGACTGACTGTCTGGCTAGTTGTTTTTTTGCATTATAACAGCAGTGGCACAAGGATGGGTGCTACCAACGTACGTTTATTCAAAGCTACCAACTGATACATGTGACATTTGATTTGATACAGGCATGCATCATCACATCTTCACAACACAAAGGAGAAGCCATGACAGAAATGTATTGCGTATGCTAAAATGCACCTTGCTAGGAATCTCACTCAGAACAGTCACTGTGCCTGCAAAGCATCCATAAACCTCCAACCATTCAAGTGTGGTGTCTTTCAGTGTATTATTCATGACATGTGGTCTCTGTTGTGGTCCTTCCTGTAGTACTGCAATGATGTGACAGTGCATGTGTGGACTAAGTTGCGCTCATACCGGTCAGGGACTCGTGAATAAGCATACATTGGTAACGCCCTTCCTTGTCTGCTTGCTTGTCTTCTTTTTTTTTTTTTTTTTGGTCCATTCGTACTTTGCTCGAACTACCATGGATATATATCTGCTTTGATTCTGGAAATGCAGTATAAAAGTGCTGAAGCATCTCTGTTGACCATGCAGGCTGTGGAGCTTCCTACAGAGTTTGTGCATCTTTATATCTCAAACTGCATATCTACTTGTGAGACTATCAAGGATCGCTACATGCAAAATAGACTAGTGCGACTAGTTTGCGTGTTCCTCCAGTCTCTTATCAGAAACAAGATTATTAATGTGCAGGTAAGTAGCTGTTTTGTCAAAGATGGACCTTACGCATTACAGTGCTAAAAAAAAGTTGCACTTATTTGAAAACAGTTAAAACCAGATATAGCATGTTTGTCTTTCCCTCACTTTATTACCTTTGTTTTTTTTTTTTCCATAATTTTCATAAATTTATTTGTAAAAGAAATTGCATCTTCTAAAATGCTCTGTTTATTCTGCCCCAAGCGTTGCTACCCGCTGGTGTACACACACGAAAGTGCCTTGAATATGTGGGCCTGTATTTCAGAAAATTTTCTTACCTTAGTGTAGTCTCTGGCTGAGGTGATTGTCTTTTATTATGGCAAGCTTTATAAACACTGCTAGCTGGCCTAGTTGGAAATGGTTCATCTTGAGCTTAGTGCTGAAACACTGCAACAAGGAACTAAACACAGGACAGGCACTCCTCATGTCAAGATTTGGGAAGAGTACATTAGTAAACTGGAGGGGTGGGCAAGCAGTAGTAAAGCCATGGATAAAATAAAGGTGGAATATGGAACACACATGCTGTCTTCAAGGATTTCTGGATCCCAGATATCTACAGGTACTTTAAAATAAGAAAAACAGTAGTAGTTTTGTGAATATACAGACTTTTTTTCTTATTACCAGAACTTCAGTGTACCTTGATAGCTAAAATATCCTTCAACTGATTCAGTTTATTGGAGACCTAAGAAAGTTACTATCCTACTGTATAACTGGAAAAATAATGGAAACAATGAAACTATGGGGTGCTCTCACAGTGCTGATGTGGCTAACTGTTAATGAAGTGATGATCAACCATGTTGTAGTTGGCAAACACCCCTGTGCAGTTCTGTGAGTTAGGTTGTTCAAATGTTGTGCGGTAATGACATAATGAAATACCTACTGTGAAGCATTGTGCAAAGTGTAGTTTTACTGGAGTAGCTAGAATTAGGCAAGAGCACTAGCTAGTGCTAGAGATCTTAGCTCTATGGGCTATGATGCAGGCCCCCCCCCCCCCCCCCCCGTGCGCTCCCTTGAATCCAATTTCTGGATAAACCTCTGCTATGATGGACGTTATGGTAGGACATTGTTGTAGGCTGTGGCTACCTGGTTTTGTCTAATCTGCAGCTGAACCAAGCACTTTTGCATTCCATCCTTGCTCCACCTTATATTTGTTATGGTTTAGTACCACTACGTCGTGTTTATTATCAAAAGGACATGTAAGAGAGAGACAAACCAGTTTAGGTTGTTGAAATATACCTTCACCATTACCATGACATTTATCAGGTGGTCAGTATTGATTACCAGCGGAAAAAAGAAAGAAATAGACTAAACTTACAATTTACTTGTGACTTTTTATTTTGTTTCTGTTTTCTCGCCTAACTTAGCCTTATATAGAATGTTTATTAGTGTCCTTTTAGACACCATGTGGTTTTGTACAACACATGTTAAGCATACGTTTCACTTTTCGTGGTGGTGGACCTTTAAATGAACTTTGACTGCCCTCAGTTTCCAACACCTAAAGGGACCGATAACTGGCCGGAACGCGTAAACGGACTTTTATGCATTTGGAAAGACATTGAATTATGGTGATGGAATCGAGCACCCTTTCGTGATGTGAATAAGATTTGTATTTTTAAATTAAGCTTGAAAATTGCGGCAACTGAAACGTGGCATAGCCTGGAGGTGAAGGCTTGGTACTGCGTTTCGGAGTCTTTGAATTGCTGTACGTTGCCTGCTGCTGTTCATACAACCATAACTCTTGCTTAAAATTGCTTTTGGTGCATAAAAACGCATCCTCGCCCTATTATTTCCTTTCTACACCATTAAAGGAGCCAACGCTGAGAGGCGGCGCTGCCTTCACAGCACGCGAAAACCTGTTTCTAACCACGGAGCATGCGCGCGCTGTCTCCCAGGCAGCGCATGCATGCACTCTGTCGTGGCAGAACCTGGCACAAGCACACCCAACAGCTTTCGGCCACTGTTCACAACATCTGTTGTGTTTAAGACTCCATAGACAAAAACAGCTCTGATAAATTTTTGCACGGCATTCTCCCGAATGTCATTGTGTGATCGGACACCCTGACCGGTAAGCTTTCCTTCAAATAAAGAAAACAGGTACCTTAAAAATTGATTGTCAGTCCCTTTAAAAACTATTGGTAAAATCGAGTATTAGGGCTTTTCTGCCATACAAGTATAACCTGTCTTGTGCTCCTCCTTGCATTAATGCTGTGTGCCTGGTACCCTCTGGTTGCGCACGGTGTGTGTGTGTGTGCTTCATTCAGCGTGACATAGCATTCTTGACAGGAAAATGGTGAGTGCAGAGCTTTCAAGAAAGGAAACACGAGTGATCCAGATGAGAATTATTTGTTGTGGCAGAATAACTCCCAAATATGTACTTTATTTTGCCTTAGAGTGTAGGTGAATCAGTGTGGAGGTAAACTATTGAATTTCATGCTAAGAAAAACCATACCCTTGGGGAAATTCTATGAAGTGAGAATATTGCATTGATTACTTCTGTGGATGGGTGGAGCAACCATGAAAACGATTTGATCTCGCAACTTTCTGCTGGGTAGCAGAATGCCATTGAATCACTGCAATCAGCAAATGAAATAACCAATACATCTACTATGTATGCTATAGCAACGCGTCTGCCCTTTTTCGTAGAATTTCTGCCTTGGAAGTCCAGGCTTCTAACATGCAGCACCATACGAATTGACACAGCTACTGTTCTGAATGAACAACCTCTTACTTTGCCATTTTTATGGATGCTAGCATTTGCATCATGAAGAAATGGAGTCCTATTGCAAGCATTTCCATTTTTGAGTGATATTCATTACTTGGCATGTTGTACCCATTTTAGAGACTGTGATGTCTCGTGAAATATACTTTCGAAACCTACTTGCTCTTTCCTGTAGGATCTCTTCATTGAAGTTCAGGCATTCTGCATAGAGTTCAGCCGAATCAGGGAAGCAGCCGCATTATTTCGTCTTCTCAAGCAGCTTGACACAGCAGAACAAGGACCATCCTCACCATCTCAAGCAAGCGCAAAATAGCTTTGTGGGCTATGGTAAGCTGAATAGTTCTGTAAAGTATGGTGTTGTTAACAAGCTAATAGGAGTTGTGATTTTTTATGCTGCCATGAATTTTCTTTTCTTGCCTTTTTGGAGAATAAAACATTTTAAAGTTCATGCAATTGTGTTGTCATTTTGACTGGGTAAATTATTCACTGTATAGCTTGCCTGTATTTGTACAAGGTAATATTTTTATTTATGTGCACGTTAAAGAACCCCAGCTATTCAAAATTACTGTGGAGCCCTCCATAAGGGAGAGGAGTGGCACACCAAGATGGGGAGAGTTACAACCCCCCCCCCCTTCCCATAATGCCGAAATTGACAAATGTATGGGTTGTAGATGTCTTCCAGTACTCTTACGTAGTGCTCGTCTACGCCCCGATTCCGCAATGCCTGCATGACTGCTGAGGTATCGACCGAGTCAAATGCCTTCTCGTAATCTATGAAGGCTATATATAGGGGTTGATTATACTCCGCGCATTTCTCTATCACCTGATTGATAGTTGTGAATATGGTCTACTGTTGAGTAGCCTTTACGAAACCCTGCTTATTCCTTAGGTTGACTGAAATCTAAGGTGGCACAAATTCTGTTAGTGATTACCTTGGTAAATACCTTGTAAACGACTGACAGTAAGCTAATCGGCCTGTAATTTTTCAAGTCCTTTGTGTCGCCTTTCTTATGGATTAGGATGATGTTAGCATTCTTCCAATATTCCGGTATGCTCGCAGTCATTAGGCATTGCGTATACAGGCTTGCCAGTTTTTCCAGCCATCCTTTAGCAGTTCTGCTGTTATCTGATCCTCACCGGGTGCCTTTCCCGCTTGCATCTCTTGCAAAGCTTTCATTATTTCCTCTGTCAGTACTGGTGGAATGTCAGCCTCTTCTAAACTGCTTCCCCGTTCACTATATTCTGGTTATCACGACCACTGTAGAGATCTCTGTAGAACTCCTCAGCGATTATCACTATCTCATCCCTATTCGTGATCACATTGCCTTGCCTGTCCCGTAATATATGCATACATCTGATTTCTACCTATGCCTAGACGCCTCTTCGCCGCTTTCAGGCTCCTTCCGTTCTTTAGAGCACTCACTGACGTACTCGTGGCAAAACGCTGCACCGCCCATGTTCCCACGCGGTCTAACGCTGGTGTCGCCAGCACCCCCTCAACCCTAGTCAGTGCCGTTCTCAGCATATGGCACGAAGTTCCTAGATTTCTCCTTTAGTTCTCTCTCCCTACTCGATTCGCTTCAACCATGAGAGCTAAACGCGTTTCAAGGTACTAGCAAAGCATTAAGGGGTTTTAGTACGGACATTCCTCTTTCTTTTTTGTTGCTCTTGTCCTTGCTTCTGTATGCCTACGGCCTGTGCTACGAGCTTTTCACTTCCTAATTGACTTTCAGCCTGTAGCAGCAGCCAAGAAACGGTCTGTGTGCTCCTCCTTATGTGAGCAGGCTGTACGCATATTCCCGGAACTTTTGTCTGGGGGAGGCTCTACGCTATTCTCTCTCAGCTGCAGTCCATATTTTGTCTTTCTAGTGTGTTCTGGTACTTTATATACTTTAAGGAAGAAGGCGTTTACTCTCGCGTGCTTAAAAGGCCATCCACCCAGCTGATTTGATTCGTGGTGTTTACATCCCAGAACCAGCTCCGATTATGAGAGACGCCGTAGTGGAGGTCTCCGGAAATTTCGACCACCTGGGGTTCTTTAACGTGCACTGACATCACACATCACACGGGCCTCAACATTTTGCCTCCATGGAAATGTAGCCGCCGCGGCCGGGATTCGATCCCGCGACCCTCGGGTCATCAGCCGAGTACCATAACCACTAGACCACCGTGGCGGGGCGGTTTTAATTCATTAAATGCCGCACATATTCCATGGCTTATACATCATGCCACAACATTTTTACGATGTTATGCGCAGAGATATACGTGCGGCATTTACTGACTGACCATCACACCACGTTAACGTTTACTTGTCTTAAAGGGGCCCTGCGACACAAATTGAGTAGGCCGTTTTTATCACTGATTCTAGAAGTGTTGCACGCGGGGATGTCGCAGCGAGAGTAGAAACGCCGAAAGCAGAGTGGTTATAATTTTATTTCAGCGAACAAACCGCCCAAAAGCGCCTTCTGTTTGAACTGAGGCGACACATAACGGAGATTTTTGTTACAGGAAGTGACATAGAGTGACGACATAGGAGGGGCCAGGCCGGGCGTTCTGATTGGCTTGACGCTCCAAGGTGCTTGTTACACACGTGTGGTGTCTGTTTGATCACGCTATTCAGTACCTAAGTGTACTAAAATAGTTTTTATGCTTCGTAAGATAGAGAGAAAATATCTGACATTACTTGCAAAACGACACCAGGTGTGTTGACGGCCGGACGCTATCTGCGCGCGCGCGCTCTGCTCCCGGCGTCTTCCGGTGTCGCTCTATAAGACGCGCGTTGCTATTGGACGCCTCCACTGACGTCAGCGGGAGAGCGAAATACGAAAGTAAATGTTGGTTTCATGCTGTCCGCTCGTGTTTTGAACTTCGAAGGCTAATAACTCCAGTTCTAGACCACCGATTTGCATAATTCTTTTTGCGTTCATCTCAGCATTCGATCCTACACACACTGCAGTACTGCAGACGGCAGTTGAAAAAGTGTCGCAGGGCCCCTTTAATATCATGTCCGAACGCCGTTGCACTACTACTTGAGTTTGTCTTCGTGTTGAATCATGTCATGTCATGAGCATCATAATAACATATCACATCCCTCGAGCTGTACCTTTTGTTTGACAGCCATGTCACCTCCTTAAAGCTTTCATGTTGAGTCATAATCATGTCTACCATGATAAGGTCATGAAAAGGACTATAACTCTTATCACATCTTCACCTGTGCCTTTCGTTTTACAATGTGTATCGACCCTCTTTCATAGCTTTTTGCATAATGCTCATGTCATGTAATTGATGTCAGGAACATGATTATAACTTATATCGCGTCCCTCGAGCTGTACCTTTCGTTTTACGCCCATCTTAACCCCTTTCCGTTAATTTTCGCTCTGTCATATCAGGTATTTCAAGTCATGAACATGACGAAATCATATCGCATCTCTCGACCCATACCTTTCGTTTGACACCCGTCTTGACCTCCTTCCTCTACATTTATTTTTGCAGTCATGTTCATGACATGAGCATGCCATGTCATGAACGTGACTATGACCAATATTACATTCTTCGACATATGCACCTTTTGTTTGACACTCATGTCGATCCCCTTCCAGTAGCCTCATGTTTGCAGTCATGCTCATGTCATAGCATGACCTGAGCACATTATTTCATGTCATGAACCTGACTATGACCAATATCATATCCCTCGACAAGCACTTTTCGTATGACGCCCATCTCGAACCCCTTCCAGTAGTTTTTGCAGAGTCATGCTTATGTCATAGCATGATATGAGCACATCGTGTCACGTCATAAACATGACTGTTATAACCAATATCACATTTTTTGACATGCACCTTTCGTTTGACGCCCATCTCGACCTCCTTCCAGGATTCTTATTTTTGCAGAGTCATCCTCATGTCCCAGCATGACCTTAGCATATCATGTCATGCCAAGAACGTGACTGTGGACAATTACAGATCCTTCGACAATCACCATTCGTTTGGCACCAATGTTGACCCCTTTCCATTAATTTTTGCTTCGTCATGCTCATGTCATATCATGTATTTCATGTCATGAAAATGACTATCTCGTATCGAGTCTCTCGACTTGCATCTTTTGTTTGACAGCCATCTTGACCTCCTTCCTTTACATTTCTTTTTTGCGGAGTCATGCTCATGACATGAGCATGTCATGTCATGAACGTGACTATGACCGATATTGCATCCTTCGACATGCACCTTTTGTTTGACACCCATATTGGTCCCCTTCCAGTAGAATTATGTTTGCAGAGTCATGCTCATGTCATAGCATGACCTGAGCACATCATGTCATGTCATGAACCTGACTATGACCAATATCACGTCCTTCGACATGAACCTTTCGTTTGACACCCATCTCGACCGCCTTCTTACAGTTTCAAGCTTTTTCCTAGCATCATGGGTCATTAATTACATGTATAAGGCGAGATATAGGGCGGCACCCAAGAATAGCTGGCAGCGTCTCGACAAGAGCTGGGCACAAGTCTCGAGCTCGGGTCTCGCGCAGCGTTGGCGATATGGCTGCAGCGCCAGGCATTCCTCTTCACTACACATGCTTTGCAAAATCGGCCGGTCATCTTTAATCGTGATTTGTTCATTATCACGGCGCACTCTCATTATCATAACCACTCTGACGTGACTTGCGTGACTTACAAACACTAGCTTGCGATTTTCAATCATTGATTTCTAGACAGGCTCTTTAGTTATAGCAGGGTCCCTCAATACTGACCCTGGTTATAGTCATGAGCATGACTTAAAGCCTGGCTATCCTGCTCGTTATGCCTTAGTCACGTCCGCGTTGAATTAAGGGTTCGTTTGATATATAGTGTTGCATGATTAGTCATTTATTTCTCAAGGTATCGTTTGTTGTGATAACTTTCCATAATTTTGGACCCCCCCCCCCCCCCTTTTTTTTTAGGACAGTGACTGAAATCACTGAGGTTACTTTCATTGAGACATTAGGGCTCTCGCCTTAATGAGTGGCAGTATTGTTAGCAAAAGCAACAGTATTCCTATTATGAGGCGAGTCATCTTACAACAGTAACTCAAACAAAAAAGAGGCGACACGGTTCCCGGTCTCCCAGTTTTACTGCTAGCAACCGGCCCCGCTGATCCCGCCTCTGCACGCGCAATAACACGCAAAACAAGCCGACGTCAACTGTCCTGCTAATCAATCAAATCCCACACACCCACAAATGAACATACCAAACGATTCCACGACGTTTACAAAGAGCGAAAGCAAGATCTTGCTGAAACACACACAACGAATGCACGCGCCTGTACGGAGAGCCCGCCGACCAAACAGCCCAAGATGGCGCCGCCGCTGGACGTCTCTAGTGGCACTTTCATGGCGGCGCCCAGAAGGGCTCTATTGGAAAGGTAGAGACCTGGTTAGTCGGTGCTGCTGGATGGATGGATGGTAAAGCCCCTCCAAGAAAAGTAGCGCCAACCACTTCTCTCCTCCTCCTAAATTCTCCGCCTCCCTCTTCCGCCCGGCGCGTTCTCGATGGTGTCGCCGCCTATGTGGGACCTGCCACAGCAGACGACGGCTGACGCGCTATCGGCGGAAATACGCGGAAAAGTTCGTTGGAGCCCTGCGGAGCAGTTCTCGGGTCCAGAATTTGCTTAGTCAGTCAGTAAATGGCGTTGATAATGCATTGTTTAAATCGCGCAAAAAAGAATACAAAAGTACAATTATTTAAGACGCAAAAGGTCCGCTCGTATAGGGCTTGTTGGTAAAGCACGGCGCATGCACGCTGTGTAAACAAGCGCGACTTAGCGCGTGATTACGAAGGTTCTAGGTTTCCAGTGCGTGAATTTATGTGAACGTGCTGATTCGTAGGATACATGCAGAATACCCTCGCTCGGCTGGAGTGTGAAATATTCCAGCCGTCTTGGCTGAACAATGTTTATGAAATAGGTCGCTTCTTCGCGCTGTTTGGATGATGCACGAGTTCTGGAGCGTTCAAAGTGCACATTAGACGCTCCCAGGTGACCTCTGTTACCCACAAACATCCATTACGACCTCCCTAATAGCCAGATCATTTCAAGACCTTAAAAAAGTTTAACCACAACACACCATGCGGGAGTACATTGACGCTAAACGACTGCATTCGACGCTAACTTCTGGTCGACGTGAACACATGGCCCTAATAAAGTTGCTTTGAAGTCACAGGCCAGCGCAAGATGCGAGCACTGTCGACGCAAAACAACGCCATAAAACAATGTGAGCCCATTCTAAGAAAAGTGAACTTCAGCGTGTTAAAACCATGCACAGCATCGCCAGGCCAGCCTCACGCACCTTCGGCGCAGCACTACCTATGAAGTAGAGAGAAGGTGCATCAGCTGAAGCGTACTAAAAGACCACGCACAGCACAGGGTCACGAAACGTAGGTTAGAGTCATGAAATGTGGGGCTTACTTTACGAAACCTTGCGCTTTTTACAACCTCCTTGAAGTCAGTACGCCCGATCCTGTCGATTTGCACATTTCTTTGTACGTCGCGTTTGTCGGAATGCAAACAACAACAACAAAAAAACTTAAAAAGCTTTTCCCGTAACCTTGTCCACGGCCGCTCGATTAGCAACGTGCGTTTTTATCGAGCGGCCGTGTCTCGTCGCTTGCGACAAGCGAATGCGCAGCAGCACGGCCATAGAATACAGCTGTCCTCCTTAACACGTTCCTCCTAACATTGTAATTAACCCAATAACACACGTACTCAATCCGCTCGCGAGCACAGCACCGTCGTCGCGCAGGTCCGAAAATGGGCACCGGAGCGCGGTGGAAAGAAAAAATAGAGAAAAAAATACGAAGGAGCGCTCGTCTTTTTCCAGGTGACACGAACCGGCCAATCGGGGAGCGGAAAAGGTCGGGACGCAGCAGGTGGCCGGGAGCAAACGCCGGGGAGAGCGCGGTGGAGAAAATGACAATGAATGGCGTTACTTTCCTTGGAGGGGCCTTAGATGGATGGATGGTATGAGCGTCCCCTTTTAACGGGGCGGTGACATGTGCGCCACCAGGCTCGTAAGAAAATTTAGGAACTTTTTTTTTCCTTCTCTCTTTACATTGTCCTCATGCTTTTTAAATCTACTTCAATTAAATCGATCATACTATAGCGAAAACGGAAATTCATAGCCCAGTTCTCTGCCCCTTATGGCACAAAGTCCATATTTTTCCCTATAATTATTTTTGTTCGTTCTCTCTAGTTTTCTGCCACCACTATTCTAACCGTCTCTTACTTATTTCAATTGCGGGTATGTTCAGCTTCCCGTTGTTGTCCCTAAAACCCAAGGCTTCATCTAGGGTGGTGCCCAAACGTACACCTGGGTGGATATTTCCGCATTCAATCAGAACATGCTCCGTCGTTTCCCTATCTTCCTCTCCGGGACATGCAGCGCTACCCGTGTCCCCGCCAAGCACTAATAGGGTGGGGGGCTTGCGAGTGCGCTCTATGGAAATTGGAAAGAGCAGCGGCGAGCGACAACCGTGCGTTGTTTGCGGTTTCCACAGACTTTTTTTTTTTTTAATGAAAAGGTTGACGGCTATTTCAAGAGAGTTGCTTATCGTTTGGGACGAACGTGTAGTACGTGTGCGAGTGGCATGATATGTCAAAGAGGAATTACTGAGCGCGACGGCGCCTTCACATGTCGACGCGAAGTGCCTAGCTGAAACAAAATGTTCAGACCACGATGTGCGTCCGGAGGTGGCCGTCTTTTTTAAATTCTCGCAGGGGCCAGTAATTAGGCTGCCATTTGTTTATCTGTTTCTTTTTCTGATTATTAAACGTAACGCAAGGGACCTGCACATGCAGGCTTGCTCCGCGGGTTAGTGCAAACACGCCGCGGCAGCGTCATAGTTTGCAAATTCATTTGCAGTGCGCACATTTTCTGTCTTTTTTATACCGAAGAGCAAGGTATCATTGCAAATTCTGAGCAGTAGGCGCGAAATTCACATTAGAATGCGACTGAAAATGCGTCAGTTACACTTCGCATTTCGATGCAGCCGAAATTCTGCCCACCCGTGTACTGTGCATGTCAGTGCACGTTGAAGAACACAGGTGGTCAGAGCCCTCTAGTGTTCCTCTACTTTCCATTCTTTTATTTCCGTTACCCCATCACAAAGACGTTAAAACTGCGTTCTTTGTTTGAAGATCTCCCTCGAGTTGTCGACAGCCGCCGAGTACAGACAGGGCGTGGCGCGCAGGACCACGGCCGTGGCAGAACAGCCAGCCGGGAGGCGCAGAAAAAAAAAAAAACTTTGCGTGAGGTGGCTAGGCTTTTCTGGAATGTCTCCTGCCTTGCAATAACAATGAAGGGAAAAAATGAAAAAGAAAAAATAAGGGGAGGGGGGGGGGGGGTAAAGTGGTTCCCCTCGATGGACTTCTGTCGAGCAGAAATAGCGAAATTCTGGTCATGTGCGTGGATATGTCATTGCGCTCTTCAGCATCTTTAATGTGGTCGATAGTACAATAAATCTATCATAAGACGTGATAAGCAATGATATATTGTACTCTTAATGCTGTATAATGCACGTTTCATGAATTAGCATTTGTTATTTCTGTAATCCTTTCAAAGTTCACAAAGCACCCCCACTACACAGTGCATCTTGAGTAGATGTAACAAATGCTGCTTCGAACAGTTCAAAAGCCCTGTCAATATACTAGCTTTTTTTCTTTTTTACTTATTTAACAAATATATGCAGATGAATACTAGCAGTGTGTGGGAGCTCGTAATGGACGAGATATGGGATAAAGCATAAGCACGTGGGTGATAGACATTGGGTTTGCTTGTTTTCCCGCCCATGTGTATTAAATGTTGATGGCTGAATCATTACGAATGCGTAGGATATATGTACGCACATTATGCAACTAGTGAAGTATGGTGCACCTCACTAAGAACGCGTGTACTGCTTATTATTTTGACCTTTATGATGCAGTGGATTACTGGTTCTAGCATCAGTGCGCAGCTGAGAGAAGCTATCCCCCAACCTAACGTTGCCGTCGCCCACGGCAGGTGGCGCTACCTCCTCGGCTGGAAACAGCAGGGTGGCCGGTGAACGGTTGTGCCGCGCGAGCAGTCGGTTTTTTTTTTTTAATCAAGAGACTCGCTAGTAGACACTGCCTGCGTCAGCGTTGTCTCTCGCGGGCGATGGCGCGTTCTCGTTCCTTGCGAGCTGGTAAAGCGTTCATCGAAGAAAGCGTTTCCATAGTCAACACGCGCCGTTCGCTCTCTCACGACAGCAGATGACACTGTCCTGGTGCACTGCCTCCGGGATCGGCCCACACATGAACACACACCGTCTGACAGCACTCGTGACTGCCGCTGTCGAAGAGAGAGATCGCGCGCCGTGAGTCACGCGCCGAGAGCGAGCGCGAGCGGGGCTAAGCCTCGACCCTAATGAGTTTCGCCTCTAAAATTGACACGTAAAAGCGCTGCCCTGTGTAAAGCGCGGCACCCATGGCCACACCGCATTAAAAAAAAAAAAAAGCAGTACCACTGAGCAGTTTGCATCCCTGCCGGGATTCGAACCCGGGACCTTTGGATTAGAAGTCCAACGCGCTATCCACTGCGCTACAGGGACAAGTTCAGCATCGTTAAATTGCCAGTTCATTCCAAATTTTCAGTTTTTGCATTCATTCCAGTAGAAATGTAGGCGGCTTGTCTGCGGCGAGCGGTTGTGCGCTCCTCTCCGTCTTCTGGGCTTGTTTATGTGTTGCTAAAAGCGGCAACCCATGCACATGAAGCTGGTGACGTTTGCTAGGGCAATCAGTAGCGCACCCAGGATCTCTGCCAGGGGGAAGCACGAAGGGCCGGGCATGCGATTACACAGTTGTTGCGTGTGTAAACAAAGTAAATAAAATGCCAAATAATAGTAACATAAATGATGATGATTATTTTTATTATTTTTTTCGGCGTTTTGCAGCGACATTAGCGCCACATTCTTCAAGCACGTTTTTGCAGTTAGATTGGGAAAATTACGTGCACGTCACTTGTTAGGGGGCCAATCAGCGGCCTCCCATTCCATCGTTCGATGGGCGGGGGCGTTTGAAAACGCATTTCGACGAGCCGTTGCGATCTTTTGCGATGCGCGTGTTCAAAGCCTTATTGTAAATTACACACTTTACGCAGAACTCTGAAATCTGTCGTCTAATGATCCTAATGACTCGCTCTACCGGATCACCATGTTTTCACAAAATCGTCAAAACCGTTTCAGGGTCCCTTTAACGCTTGACAAAACAAAGGACGAAGTCGGTACACGCGTGATTTTCTTCGTCGTGCGCAGAAGGACAAAGTACGTTACTTGCCGGTATTTTTAAGTTATTTTCCGCAACAATTAAGCGACTGACACTATCTTGTTCGGTACGTGTCCCAGGCAGTTCGAGGATCCCCCTTGGTCCCCACTCCTAGAAAGCTTGCCTAGTGAAAATCGATAGAAATTTGACCATGTAACCGTGTAACGCCCACAGCGATCGTGCAAGGCATAACTTTCTCATTTCACATTTGCCCGAGTCGAACTGGGCAAATGTACTACGCAGAACACTTACGTAGTACCTGGTACACGCGGAAAATAAATCCGTCAATGTCGTGGTCAAAATTTGGGATGCCTGTTCATTCTAGCTGTGTGCTCGCATGTCTAGAACAAAATGCAGATGTTATATTGCAGCAACTTACGAAAACATTTGGTTAGCCTTATTTGAAATGTTCACATATTTAAAGAAAAAAAAGCCAAAAAACTTGGCCGCCATCCCGCCCTGAGAACGTGAACGTTCAGTGATTATGTATAACAATTAAACGTAGACCACACATGCCGATTATGCGGTTTACACTTCACCGTATTCACTACGCTTCGAATGACGTGAAACGGCCCTTCCGAAAGCAGCTGCAGTCTCATCTTTACCGGGAACGCGTGGGAGGGTGTTTCCATTGTGCACGGGCACCTTATCATCCGTCATGCGGTGGTGTAGTGCATGTTTGTGATGCTCGACTGCAACACAAAAACCGCGGGTTCGATTTCGGCCGCGATGGTCTCATTTTCGATGGAAGCGAAAAATGCCAGAGGGCCGTCTACCGTGCATTAACTGTCAGTGCACGTTTAAGAACCCCAGGTGGTCAAAATTTCCGGAACCCTCTATATGGAAGGATGTATGGCCGGGGCGACGTCTTAATGTGTTATATGCATGTGTGTGTGTGTATGTGATTCGGTATTTGGTCATTTTAGTGCCTTTAGGAAAGAAGAAATTAATATTAATGAAGCTCAAGAAAGCCTGATTTATTTATTTCTCACATATGTGCCCCAGCGGGCGTAGCAGAAACAGCCTCCTATTATGCGGGCATAGTAGGGTCACGGCCGCTCGATGAAAAAGACAGGGTGTTGTTCATCCAGCGGCCGTGGTAGGGTGCTGTTGGCAGGGTGCTGTATTAATCCCCGTGTAAAGCACTGCTAAGAACGCGTCCTTATTCAGATTTGTAAGATATGCCAGAGAAGCTACGAGGAGGCTCAAGCTGGGACCCAAACATCTGGGTCGCGAGTTTGAGCTTGTGAAAGAGACTGTTGTGAACTCCAAGTGCGGCGAGGGAGAGGCAAGGGTAAACCGGTCCCCAGTCCACCGAGTTGACCGAAGAATAAAAGCTAGTTGGTATCGGGACCCCTAGCAACACGCCTCGTCCCTTCGTCGCTCACGCGTATAACAATGGGTGATCCGCAGTCCCGAACATTGAGCACCACGACGCCGTCGTCAGCCCGACAGTAGCTGTGCTAGATGTGAAGCTTATTCCTCCCTTTTGGACCAGTGATCCAGCACTTTGGTTCGCCCAAGTGGAGTCACAGTTCGCCGCACGCCGCATCACCGCCGACACCACCAAATACCACCACGTGGTGGCGAACATTCCACCTGACACAGCGAGCGAGGTGCGCGACATTCTGCTTGCCCCACCAGCAGAAGACACGTATAGAGTGCTCAAAGAAACATTCGCCGTCTCACCCCTTCGGAGCCGCAGCGCCTACAGCAGCTCTACACGAGGTCCAACTGGGCGACCGCCGACCCAGCCAACTGTTGCGCCACATGCAGCAACTAGCGGGCAGCACGAAAGCCTCGACGGTCACCTCACTCACCTGGTGCGGGAGCTTTTTCTTCAGAGACTGCCCGTAACCGTGCGGATGGGTGTCACGGCCTACGGAGAGACGGACATTTTCAAGATCGCCGAACTGGCCGACCGACTCATGGCCGTTACCACGCCAATAGTTGCCACAGTGTTCGCCGAAGCCTCGCCATCTCCCGCCTTGCTGGAGAACCGAGAAGAAATTTCTCGCCTCGCCGACACCATCACGGCACTACAGGCGAGCGAAAGCCAAAGGACACCCCGGCGTGCTGCACAACACCGACAGCTGTGCTGGTACCACCGTAAGTTCGGTGACACTGCACGGAACTGTGTGCTGCCGTGCGAGAAATCGGGAAATGACACGAGCCAGCACTGAGGACGACAGGTGCCACCGGCTCAGGGGAGAGTCACCCGTCGATCTTCTTCCTGACCGATCGCGAGAGAGGCACCCGTTTGGGGCAGGAGTGAGTGTGGTGCCGGCGTCGCCAGCCGATCGCAAAAGCCCCCGTTCGTTACCGTCAAGCTG
This sequence comes from Hyalomma asiaticum, assembly GCA_013339685.2. Taxonomy (NCBI): domain Eukaryota; kingdom Metazoa; phylum Arthropoda; class Arachnida; order Ixodida; family Ixodidae; genus Hyalomma; species Hyalomma asiaticum. Next base: position 301,149,842 of record CM023481.1, read on the forward strand.
TAAACAACACGACGATACCGACGTACGGGCACCGCTCTCTCTCACTAGACCTGGGCTTCAAGAGGACATTTAGGTGGATATTCGTGGTAGCCGACGTAAAATTTGCTATCCTGGGAGCCGACTTCTTGCGTCATTTCGGAGCTGTTTGTTTATGTACGCAACCGGCGTATACAGGATCTCCTCTCACACGCAGAAGTATGCGGAAAGCCGTCTAAGCATCCGCCTCTCAGCCCTACACTCGTGATACCAGCGGGCACCGCCCGTTTTACGACTATCCTACGCGAGTTCCCCGAGCTGACGAGGCCGCCACAGACCGGCGGTGTCGTCAAGCGCAATGTGTTTCCCCACATCTCCACCACAGGACCTTCGGTCTGCGCACGCCCACGCCGCCTGTCCCCCAGAAGCTGAAAGCAGCACGACAGGAGATCGACCACATGCTCGAGCTCGGCATAATCCGCCCATCCGCTAGCCCTTGGGCATCTCCACTACACATGGTGCCAAAGCCTACACCAGGATACTGGCGGCCCTGCGGGGATTATCGAACTCGCAACCGAGCAACTGTGTCTGACCGTTATCCATTACCACATATTCACGACATCATGGTCAACCTGCATGGAGCGACACTTTTCTCCAAGATCGACCTCACACGTGCCTACCATCAAATTCCCATGGCCCAAGAGACCCCGAAGACAGCGATAACAATTAACGCCATTCGGCCTGTTCGAATTCCTCCGCATGCCGTTCGGCTTGAGGAACTGCGGACAGACATTCCAGCGCTTTATTAACGGCGTTTTGCATGGCCTTGACTTCTGTCATGCATACATCGACGATACTCATCGCAAGCAGCTCACCAGATGAGCATGAGGTGTATCTGCTATCCGTGTTTCAGCGCCTGGCAGAGCATGGAATACTGGTGAACACAGACAATTGTCTGAGTTTGGGACACACAAGCTGACATTTCTTGGCCACGTCATATCGAACTGCGGAATTAAACCTCATCCAGAGAAGTTTAAAGCTGTCGAACAGTTCCCACGACCCAACACTAAACGTCAGCTCCGTGAATTCCTTGGTCTCGTGAACTACTACCGCCTTTTCATACCCCAGTGTGCAACTATTCTACAGCCTCTCCACCTCGTGCTGTCTACGCACGAGGTGCGCTAAGGAGCTCCACTGGACGGATGGCGCCCAAGCGGCCTTCCAGGGGATAAAGAAACGTCTGGCTGATGCCGCGCTCCTCACTTACCCGGAACCGGGAGTTCCACAGTGCGTTATGGCTGACGCATCGAACGCTGCCGTGGGTACCGCACTTCAACGGTACCGCACTTCAACAACTCATCAAAGAAGTATGGCGACCAATCGCTTTATTTTACCGGAAACTGACACCCACCGAACAGCGGTACAGCACCTTCGGGCGTGAACTACTGTTTTAAAATGTTGTAGCGCAAAGGAACACAGGGGCACACGAAGAGCACAGGACGGACGCTACGAAGCTGTACTTCGGTCCGTTGTCCAAGATACGACGACACCTGTCCGGTAGACTGCAGTCACCTATGATGGTTACGCTGTTGGCGGCCGTCCTTTCTTGCTTCGGCCTTGGCGGAAGGCCAGCTCGCGCACGTTGCCAAAGGAATTCCGTTGACTGTGCTGCAAGCTTCTTGAACTCTCTGAAGCGCCTGTCAGTTGAAGACTGATGCGTTTCTTCGGCCAGAACGAGGCGAAGGTAGTCATAGCATAGGCGCACCTGCCGCCAATACTCCGCCTTGAGGATTTTTTTGATGGAAGTGCCGGATTGTCGCGTCTACGCGACAATCCGGCACTTCCATCATTACTTGGAAGGTAGCGAATTCTTTGTCCTGACGGATCACAAACTTCTCACGTATGCCTTGCGGTGACTGAGTACTGAGGGGGGTGCCCACACTGTGTGTGAACTGCGGCAGATGTACGTCATGCATATCTGAATTTACCACGGGCATCCGCCACATCAAAGGAGTCGACAGCGCTGTCGCCGATGCCCTTTCGCGCAGCCCAGTCAGCGCCATAACATGTCCCACAGGAATAGACCTCAAGAAAATGGCGGCTGCTCAACGCGATGACGACGAATAGACCGATCTCACCACGCGATCTGCGCATGCGCGAGTTTCCGAGAGCGGCGCCGGCTGCTACGGCTGTGCTTGAGTGCTATAAGTTTACTCGCGTTTTTCACAAATCCTTGGCGTGGACGACGATTGAACGCGTCGGAAAACGACGTCCGGACCTCCTTTGGCTGTGTTTCACTTAAATTTACCACGCGATGTAGCGCTGGTAACGAAAAAAAAAAAGGCTGACAACGTAAACATGCGACCTGGTCATGATCTCGTCGTTAGTTCGTGCGCCCGTGTCGCTTCGAATTGCTCAGTACCATATTCGCTGAATTAATCGCAATGAAAAGACAAGTAAGGAAGTCTTAGAGCACGTATCGTGCAGAGGTGGGACGCCAAGAGCACAGAATGGTGAAAACTGAAGACTCAGTCGAAGGAACGATTTTGCGTTTGCTTTGTCAAAGCAAAACTTCACATGCGCAGTGTGTTGTTAATATACATGACTTCGATCATAATGATGCGCTAGATGTGAATGGATAGAAAACGATCGCGATGAAGATGTTAAAAGCGCGTCCACTTAGCGGAACGATGACTTGCCGCACACCGCTAGCGAAAACTTACGGGCCGTTGCTAATATCGCGAACGCGCAGTTCCTGCTGCATAATGTACGGATGAGTCGTTGAGTAACTTTGACAACAGATGCAAAACGACTAAAAAGCGGCAGCTCGCTCAGCCCGCCGCCCTCACGCCCGAAGGCTCGGCGCCGATGTCGTCGCTAGGCCTTACCGCTTCAAAACGGCGTCGGACATTACCTCAGCAGGCGTATGACCCTATGCAAGCCACTCGCGCACATAAGATGACACGTTTTGTCACTGGCATTTACGCTTTAACTTGTGCTCGCAATAAAATCACACACTGAAAACCATAACACCGGCGGCGCCGATGGTTGCGATGCCGGCGTGGCTGAACAATCGCCGTGCGCTGCGTGAAGTATGCGCTACAGTTGAGCTGGGCTTGTATCAGATACCTCGTTCACGTCAGACGCTTGACAGTCGCCATCGCTCGTAAGAGGTCAATTTAGGCATCTTCTGGAGATCACTATTTTGTCCAGAAGACAAGCTGTACCCACTCCGACGCCGCTATATATATAATAACGATGATCGCCTGGCAAAATGATCGTGCACACGCTATGAATCGTTGCAGTCACTAATCGGCCCGTCCGTGATGTGCCTAACCTATTATGACGCTGCTCTAGGACACTGCTGAAATGCCATGCATATAACACAAAATTCAGAAACACTGCTGAACAAGCCGTGTGCCGTACGGGCTGGTCTGTCTGACGCACCAGTTCCTTCGCCAACGCGAGAAAACCGAAGCGCTTTTGTTTCAGGCTGTTCTGGTAGCATCCCGGAACATAGGACGTCAACCCAACTATCAAAATTTTTCGAAATAAGGCTGATAAAGCTCGTTAACGCCGTTCTCCCATGCAGCGGCCACGCATTTGAGCGTACCGCGACTGCCGCGAGAACTACAAGTTCCGGCGAGGGTGGCGCGGTGAGATCGGTCTATTGCGTGGCCTATAAGAAACGTCGACGTCACTAAACCTGCAGTGGTTACCCTTGACAGGTGCGAAAGGCCCTTGCTGCGACACGTCTACTGGCAAGCCACGACCATTTGTGCCTGCGCACCTCCGTCGCGAGGTATTCGCATCACTACACGAGATATATGTCACACCCGGTAATCCATGCTGCGCAAAAGCTCCTCACTGCACGTTTCGTATGGCCCGGCATCAACCGACAATGGACTCGTGAGTGTCACGCGTGCCAGCGCTCCAGGGTACAGCGTCACACCGCGACACCGTTGGAGACGTTTCCAGGGCCAGATGCTCGATTCGATAACGTACACGTCGACATCGTCGGGCCGTTGCCACCCTGCCAGGGATAAACGTACTTGTTAACTTGTGTGGATCGTTTCACACGTTGGGCAGAGGCTACTCGCCATTCCAGACATCACAGCCGAAACTGTTGCTCGTGCTTTCGTGAGCCAGCTGCACTCTGTCGCTTTGGCGTGCCATCATCCCTCACAACTGACAGAGGAAGCCAATTCGAGCCAATTATTCACCAGTCTGACGAAGCTCATCGGTGCATCGCGCATCAGAAGGACGGCCTACCATCCGATGAGTAACGGAATGGCGGAGCGATTTTCCGGCAGTGGAAAGCCGCACTCATTGCAAGCGAAGGACACTCCTGGGTCGAAGCACTGCCCATTGTACTCTGGGGCATACACACTGCGTTTATGGCGGACGTCGGCTGCAGCGCCGTAGAGCTCGTCTACGACACAACCCTGCGTCTGCCTGGCGAGTCCCTTGCGCCTGACCAACAACAAGCTTACATTCCTGCTGGCGGAATGCATTCTCGTCTGCGTCACATCATGATGAAACTTCGACCTGCACCTCCGCGACAGCCCGCAGAAAGAAGAATATATCTGAGCAGCGAACTCGAGTCGTGCAGCCGTGTCTTTTTGCACAACGATGCAGTATGAAGACCACTACAAGCGCCGTACGACGGACCCTTCAAAGTACTCCGCCATGGGAAGAAGACGATTGTCATCGAAAGGCGCGGCCGTCAAGAGGTTGTGTCATTGGAGTTAAGCCGGCACACATGGAAACCAATCGGTCCACGACAGCACCTCCACGTTTCCGCCTGCGACCTGCAGAACAGCGCCACATCCCACACCAACGGGAGCGACGGACACTGGCAAGCAACACCAACTCGCAAGCCTTGTCCCACCACCAGTCGCACACAAGTAAAAGTTACCATGAAATTTTGGTATAAAGTGAAAGACTACATCAGTTTAGACTGATAGATTGCTTTATTGCCATTCATAATGCCATCATAAGCTCACTGTTAGAAAATAAAATGAAGGTCAAGGCTCTATTTTGAATTTCGCACTGGAACATTGGTACCCGTATGTAAGGGTGACATCACAGATGTACTTTTAATATTTTCCCCACATTGACTTAATACGTAAAATGGCCCATTGCAACAAAATGCAATCCATTTTTGGTGGAGAATAATTCTGCACTTGTCAGAACTTACCCGGCGCCCTTTGGCCAAGCCCAGTAGTTGCACTATGAAACCTATACATCATCAATTTTGTGTGTCATAGCAGGTGAGGTACCGGAAGTGCCTACAAAATCCGATGTCCTGGCAAGTTTGCCTAAAAATGTCAAGGCGTTGTCACCATCTGCATTTTCCTTTTGCGAGACTAAACATTTTCTAGCGGCAACACTGGTGCTGTTTGTATTGTCAATAGGCAATTTCCTAATAAACAAAAAATAACTTTGCTCTGTCAAGTCCCTTTAACTCAAGGTTCTCTGACCATTGCAGATCGACTCGTTTACAAATCACCTTGGCAACAGGAACAAGCAAGTGGAAACAGTTACACAAGTTGACTTGGGCATACCAAGCGGTGTGCCATGCTGACCAATACACAAACAATGAGACTAATCTTGTAAAAGGGAAAATTAGCATCCACCCCTTTTCATAATCATTGTTACACCTTGCGGAATCCCTAAAAACTGATTTCTCATTGCAGCTAGTAGTGTACTTCAACTGGTGATGAGTTATGCATGTAATTAGTGCTACAAGCAGCAATCAACAGACTGCATTTCCGCTTGTTACCTGGTGGTGGTAAAAACTTTATTATCATCATCGTCATCAGCCTATCGTTAAGTCCATACAGGACGAAGGCCTCTCCCAACGATTTCCAATTTACCCTATCCTGAGCGAGTTGGTTCCACTTTATGCCTGCGAACTTCTTAATTTCATCGCTCCATCTAACATTTTGCCTGCCTCTGTTACGTTTTACTTCTCTTGGTATCCATTCTGTCGTTCTTACTGTCCATCTGTTATCTGTCCTCCGCATGATATGCCCTGCCCAGGTCCACTTTTTTCTTTTAATTGATATAAGAGTATCGGCTACTCCTGTCTGTTCTCTGATCCACTCCGCTCGTTCAATCTCTTAGAGTTACACCTATCGTTTTTCTCTCCATTGCGCTGCGTGCTTCTTAATTTAATCTCTAGATCTTCCGTTAACCTCCACGTTTCTGCACCATACGTTAGTACTGGGGGAATGCAATGATTAAATACTTTTCGCTTTATAGTGACTGTAGCAAGTTTCCAGTCATGATTTGGGAATGTCTCCCGAATGCACTCCATTCCCATTCTTATTCTACGGAGGATTTCCTTTTCGTGTTTAGGCGTCCCAGATATACGTATTCTTTCACACATTCTAAGGGCTCATTGTTAATTTTAAACTCCTGTTCCTTAGCTAAACTGTTGAGCATAATTTTAGTCTCTTGCCTATTCATTTTTAGTCCTATTTTAAGACTTTCCCAGTTTAGCTCCTCAATCATGTTTTGTGATTCGTCACCGTCATTGCTAAAGAGCACAATGTCGTCTGCAAACCTTAAATTGCTGAGATATTCTCCGTCTATTCTAATTTCCTTTTCTTCCCAGTCTAGATGTTTGAACACTTCTTCTAGGCATGCATTGAATAACATCGGGATATTGTATCTCCTTGTTTGACTCTTCTCTTGATAGGATTTTTTCTGCTCTTTTCATGTACGGAGTAGTGTGGATGTTACACTTTGGTTTGCACGTATACGTCAGGTACACCTTGTCGACGCAAAGCTTCCAGAACTGCTTGTATTTCTATGGAATCAAACGCTTTCTCGTAGTCTATAAAGGCCATATAAAGAGGTTTGTTATATTCAGCGAACTTCTCAAATATTAAATTGATAGCGTGGCTGCGGTCCATTGTTGAGTAACCTTTCCTAAAACCAGCTTGTTCTCTTGGTTGGTTGAAGTGTTTCTCTTATCCTAGCTGCAATTACTTTCACAAATAGCTTGTATATTACTGGGAGTAGACTAATTGGTCTGTAATTCTTTAACTCCTTTATGTCACCTTTCTTGTGTATTGGGATTATATTAGCGTTTTTCCAGCTGAGCGGTACACTAGATGTCTTGATACACTTCGTGAAGAGCGACGCAAGCTTTTCAAGTACAATATCTCCTCCGTCTTTGATCAAGTCGGCTCTTATGCCGTCTTAATTCACCTGCTGCTTTACCGCGGGACATCCCTTTGACGGCTTTTCTGACTTCGTCAGTTGTTATACATAGAATCTCAGTGTCCTCCTCTGATTTGATTTCCACTAACATGGTCTGTCTGAGAGCTGTACAGTTCAGAGTAGAAATCTTCTGCTACCTTTACTATTTCTTTGAAGTTGCTGATTACGTTACCTTGTTTATCTTTAAGCGCACGCATTTTATTTTCTCCTAATTGTAGTTTCTTTCTGACCGATTTAATGCTGGTACCATTCTCTACTGCTTTCTCTATTTTTTTTTACGTTAAAGTTCCTGACATCTCTCTGCCTGACTTTACCGATCAGCTTTTATAATTCTGTGAATTCCATTTTATATTTTGACGAAGTCACTTTATTCTGCTGGTTCTTTTTTATTAAGTCTATAATGAACTCTCGCCCTCATTGTCTAGCGGCTACACAACATCTGATCACGGCGGCGGTCAGCCCTGTGAAGCAGCGGATGGTACCAATAATCACTGGATCCGGACAGGCCGCCACTGGAATCTTGGAACGTTCAACGAAGATCCAGTCGAGCGAAACTAGGCTAGCGGAGCTATACTCGAGGAGCTAGAAGGCATTAGTTGGGACATCATTGGCCTTAGCGAAGTCAGGAGAGCAGGTACCTGCTCTCCTGACTTCGCTAAGGCCAATGATGTGAGGCTTGCGGTATCGAATAACGGACAGTCCTCCGCTATAGAGGACATGTCCGAAAAGAGAGAATACGGTGTTGGGTTTCTAATTCCCAAAGATAAGTGGGCAACGTGGCCGAATTCTACATCATTAATGAAAGGGTATATATATCATGCGCCGTCATAAAACTAAATAAGCGATATAAGCTTAAGATAATCCAGGGATATACGCCAACAAAGAGCTACGACGACGAGCAGGTAGAACAGTTTTACGAGGATATCGAGATAGCACTGAAAAGAACAAGGACACAATACACAATAGTCATGGGAGATTTCAATGCAAAAGTACGAACAAAACAAAATGCAGAACAAGCGAATGTTCGAGCCACCAGGTATAATTCAAGACACTCAAGTAGTAGGCAAGATAAAATGTAGCGATCACAGATTGGTCAGGGCACGGAGAAGTATTCGAGGAGAGTAAACTGCCATGCCACGGCAGCGCGCGGCGGCGGCCCGTTAATATAACGCTTGGGCGAGGAGGAAGTTGAGTTTTATGCGCATCACGACAGATGACGCTGCCGGCTTGTTCTTTAGTAAAGCCCCTTGATGTTCTTTGGTTGTGAGGAAGATAGGAAAACGACGGGGGGGGGGGGGGGGGGGCATGTTCTGATTGAATGCGGAAATATCCACCCAGGTGTACGTTTGGGCACCACCCTACATGAAGCCTTGGGTTTTAGGGAGAACAACGGGAAGCTGAACATACCCGCAATTGAAATAAGTAAGAGACGGTTAGAATACTGGTGGCAGAAAACTAGAGAACGGACAAAAATAATTATAGGGAAAAATATGGACTTTCTGCCATAAGGGGCAGAGAACTGGGCTATGAATTTCCGTTTTTGCTATAGTACGATCGGTTTGATTGAAGTAAATTTAAAAGGCATGAGGACAACTTAGAGAGAAGGAAAAAAAGAGACAAGTTCTTAAATTTTCTTACGAGCCTGGTGGCGCACATGTCACCACCCCGTTACAAAGGGGACGCTCATAGTATCCATCCATCCATTAGTTCCCATCGTTTACATGTTGTCACCCTATGGGCACGACGCATAATTATCGCGTTACCGTCTCATATATTGCAAATATTCTCAGTTTTCACTCTGTAGCGTTAATAAATAAGGGCAGCGGACATTTTAGCTGCAGTTAGTAATCAATGCTGAATTACGTGCCGTACAGCGCTTGGAACGAGCTGCTTGCACTCACCCAGAGCAGACGAAGCATGCCGCTGGAAGTCATTCGCTGGCATATTGTGACCACGCATGTCTAAATGGCCTTGGGAAGAAAGGACGCGAGAGCTGCCGCGTATTCTTTGTCATCTGCTGACTCTAGAACTCTCACGGGCTTCCGCAGTGCGACGTCGCGCCGCCGCAGCCGATCACCGAGGCCACGGCGCGACGCGCGCGTTTCTCTTATAGCCCGACAGAGGGCGCGTCGGCGCCGTGCCTTACGGCGTGACATTATATCGGGCCGCCCGAGCGAGCGCTGCTTCCCCTCCTCAAGAATTCTTGCTCCGTGGGTAAGTGCAAAGATTGCACTTAACCTAAAGAAAGTAAGAACTAAATTACTTGCTAGAAAAAAGGCAAACCTAGAAGTAATCAGAGAAAAGAACGAAGAAGGTAATCAGAGAAAACGAAGTAGAAAAGAACGAAGAAAGTCGCATTAAAAAACAGATTTGACGCGTTAGATGAAAACAATCAAGATTTAGAAGTAGTAATCAAAACCATAACGGAAGTGATCCTCCAAACAGCGATTGAAGTCGGGGGTAAAACAACAAAGTAAGATGTAAGCAAGTTGTAACTATATTATAGACATGAAAAATTCCTGCTCCTGTGCCTCTGGGTGGCTCCACTCTGGAAGCGACCCTTTCGGCCCAGGCATTTTGCTCAACCAAGGGCAAGAACATAACTGAAGCACGTATAAACTTTAAAGGGGCACTGACACCAAAATTTCGCTGCTAAGATAGCCTGCGGGATCGATTTTCGTGGACATACAGATGTCATCTACCAAATCTCAATGGCGAACACAGCACCCAAGGTAATTTAAATGAATATTGAAGTTCGCATGCGCAGTCGAGCGCTAGACGCCGTACATCGCGACATCGACAACAGCAAAGGTGACCTGAAGGGGACCCCCAACTTCCGCGACGTCACCACGGCAGCCGAGCTCCGACAGTGCAGCTAGAAATGATGACGTCATAGCCGCCATTGCTTATTCGCTGCGGCTGCGTTAGTATACTGCCGGTGACGCTAGACCTCAAGAAAATAGTTGCCACCCAACAACGATGACAACAACAGCGACAACAACGCGCAGGACGTGCGACAGGCGAAAGAAAACGAGCACGCGGCGGTTGTCGTGCGGAAGTGCGTCACAGTTATGTGTGCTCACGTGGTCGAACTCGTTTACTCCATTGCGAGCGCTAGATGGCGCCAGTTGCACCGGGCTCCTTGTAGTTTTTTGAGCTCTCCCAAACCAAAACTAAAACTAGTGGGAAATAAACAGGCCGTAAATAATTATCTGACGCGCGCTGGAGCAAATGATGTGCCGTGTTATGGCTAACAGGTCCCCAGCTATGTATTGCAGCGAAAAAAAAAAGCAGACGAAAATTTTCGTGTCAGTGCCCCTTTAAAGGGCCCATGACAGCTATTTTTTTGTTGGAGACTTTTATGTTCTAATGAGTAGAACAGTGTCTTGTAATCACGGCATGGAGTGGCAAATTCTCCAGCGCGAAGTCTAATTAGTCACAGCATCGTTAATTTTGTTCAGCTTTAATGAAGCTTCGAAACGCGCGCCAAAAACTGCAAGAAACTAGCGCCGCGGGGCTAGCGCGGCGGCTGTCGGAAGTGAGCGCATGCACTGATCACTTGAGCTCAAGATTCGGTGACGTTGCGGAGAGCGCGAGCGCCAGACCAGCTCGCCACACTCGCTTTGCATCATAGCGTGTGTACAATGTACGCTTGAGCGACCAACACGGAGAGGAAGCAGAAAAATACGGCTTTTGGCGTGGCCTCCGCGATCGCCTGCGAGAGCCGATCTCGGAGGCTACGCTCGGAGGCCATAGCGCGACGCGCCCGTGTCTCTCTGTGACGTCACGATATCAACTTACAAAAGTGAAACGTCACAGATGGCCCACAAACTACGTCACACTAGTGGCGATGTCGCGAGGTGCTGCAAGCTCGGATGAGCATTCCCGCTTACTTTGAAACCATATTAAAATTACTTAGAGACGACGTTCGCCGCTAATACTTGGTCAAGATTGCCTTCGTATGCAGGAAAACCAATTAACGCAAGCATCTCGCGTTTGAAATTTTGGTGTCATGGGACCTTTAATGTCGATCATCAGCACAAGATATTCCAAATTTCAGTGATATATGTAGCCACTGAGAGGCAGCCTGCTGCTGTTTTAGAGATGGAGACTACAACATCTATTTAGCGTCACATCAAACAGTACTGCTTTGTTGAGGGAATTTCAGTCAGAAGCAGTAATTAAATGTACAGTCTCAAGGGCAACTGCAACGGAACATCAATTAGGTATATGCTACTATACTTGTATACAGCAAACTTAGCCACTGAAGCAAGGGGGTGGCATGAGTATAGTTTTGTCAGCATCCTTTTAAACAGCATGCAAGCCAAGTGTGCATATGGTGGTTGCTGCTATGAAGCAAGTCCCAGCACCTCGCCTTCAAGATGGAAATTTCCGTGCCTCAAGCGTTTTATTGTGGAGGTCATGGTGAGAAGTTGCGCATTCTAGACTGTTTCCAGCGAATGACAACAGTGGTGTTTTCGTCAGCTCAAGCACAAAAATTGCCGTTTTTGGAAGCTCTGTGCGCCGCTTGCATTTATACTTAAAGGGACTGACAAGCGATTTTTAAGGACCCTTCTTTTTATGGCGCAATGGAAAGCTCGCCCCCTGTACTGTTTTCACCTGCAGCGGTTACTTTCAAAAGCGCGTGGATATTTCGCACGCAGAATTTTTCGATCTGAGAAGCCTCTAAAAAAGGCAGAGTGCGCAACGTTGAAAGGTGATCGCGATGCCGATAATCCGCCTCGCTTCCGGACATCGTTCTGCTCACCGTGGTTCTGCTTTCGCAGGAGTGAGCGTGTAGCTGTGATTAACCACCCACACTTTGACCTGTTCGACTACTTTTTGAAATAAAAATACGGTGCGACGCGCTGGCATTGTTTGCCAGGCCGACCTTGTATTTGTAAGGCGTTCTTTCGCATGTCCGCGCCTACTTGATGGAAGGATGCTATGAGCGTCCCCTTTGTAACGGGGCGGTGACTTGTGCGCCACCAGGCTCGTAGAACATTTTTTTTCCTCTCTTTAAATTTTCCTCATGAATGGCCGGGCTCCGGCGCCGCCACTCAGGCCATAGCCGAGCCAACCCAGGCCAGCTAGATCCGAAACCACGCTTTCGCACGTGACGGCAGAAGCGTGCAGTGGCAACGTGCGCTACAAACGAAGGGTTATCTGCACATTGCAAGCTGACAAAAAGCTTATAATATCAAAAGTTTCGTGCGGTCCGATACTAATAAACAGATAAAATATTGCGTAAATTTGTAGAAGGTAACGTGACCGCACTCTAACTCTAGTTCGTATGTTTGCCGCTTGAGTTACCAAACGTCAATTTTCGCGACTTTGCATGAAGAAATAAAAACGTAAACCCGTGTTTGTTGGGGAAAAATGGCGTGGATTGAGCCAATGCAACACACAATGTTTCCGCCAGTGGGGTCATCTCAATTCAAGTTTTGAGTGGTTGTCTGTCCCTTTAAGAACACCAAATTCTTGTAAGGGCACTCCAGTATATACATCTGCACGCATCTTAACCTGGCCTTACATCTTCTGACATTTCACTGTGGCTGGTCTTCAAAGAAGTGTGGTGAACAGGCATGATGCTTCATGTAACATTTAAAAAGAGAGAGGTCTATTTTAAAAAGCTGAAGAAAGTAAACATAAAAGGGCAGTGTGAAAAAACTTAAAGGAGTACTGACACGATTTTGCGGCGGCGCAAAATATACATTTTTCGTTTCCTTGCCATGTATTGTTAACGCCCTCCGCACACGGAAGCCAGGAAACACGTACAAAGTATTTTAATTTGGTTTTAAAGTTCGCGTCGCCCAGCACAGCAAGCCAGCCCCATTGCAATGGACACTACGATGACGTATGAACACGGGCTCTTAAAAATCGCCGAAATCGCGGTCAGAGTCACTGGACGACCGTGAAATTGCCGTTGTTTGCGTGCCTCAGGTGTAATTGACCAAAGACGACAGAGTTGCAGCGACGCTACGAAGAATTTCTGTTCCTACGTGGCTCAGACGTTGTCCGACTATGTTGGTACGTCACTACGAAACCGCCCCCTCGAAATCGAAAGTCGGCTTTTAAGGGAGCCGTATTAAAAATATATTCATTGTGTTGCGGGCCACCATGACACTGTTTTTGGGGTTTTCCACGCCAGTGCTTTCATTTACAGCAACAATACGAGAATGTCAAAAATTCGTGTCAGTACTCCTTTAAGACAAGCATGCAGGACGGGTGCAGTCGTGCCTGTGCTTTGTACTTACCTTTCTTTGCGAGTGTTTTTTTATGCTGCCCTTTTGTTTCCAAGAATGCACCAATTAGCCTAAACAAGAGAGTTACTGAGAAAAGGAGACCGGTGGTCTATTCTTGAACTGAAACTGTGACCTCTCCCTGTCTTATATGCAGGAAAAATGTACATTCACAAGGTCATTGTCCATTGACTGGATTTTTTTTTATGGGCTGAAGTTCTCTTTTACTGAACACCTAAGGTGCACACTGCACTTATGCACCAAAAATAGGAGCGGAAGATGGAAGAGAGGGACTGTAGCGCAGCTTTTCTTTGAGCAATTTGGCAAGATATATGGACATAACTAACGAGGTACCCCACACCATCTTGAAGGTGTCTGTGTTCATCCACTTTTTTTTTCTTTTCATCCTATAATACCCTACTGCTGTATAAGGAGAGAATCACCATTATGTACTTTCATCTGTGATTTCAGTGGTGAACACCAGCGGTAGTAGTAGAGAGCACCACGCAAGGCAGTAAAAACAAGCACACCCATGTGTTCTGCTGCTCATTATCTTGCACCTTAGCTAGGAAAAAAAAAGGACTCACACACATGTTCACTTAACCATTTTATATATACAGTACATATTATTGCACAAGTGACATACACAATGCTTCTGAATGCAAGTACAGCAACAACAACGCTGATAAATGTCTGGCAGTTGCCAAAGTGTATACCTGGTTACATCCATTGGACCTATGCCACAGTTGCCAGCTGAAAGAAAATTGTGGCTGCACATGTCAAAGCATTTAGACCAATGATCAATTTAGATTATATATATATATATGACAGTATATGTTTGCAATTAGCTTAGATAACTTAAGATCCGGTCAGCAGTGTCCTGCACACAGTAGTAAGCATAACAGAATTTACCACAGTTTCTCAAGTTAAAAGAAAAAGTGTAACGCAAGTTGAAGGCTGCACTATGCTTCCTCTTCAGTAACTGATAAAATGATGCAGCTGTTAACAGTAACATTTAACAGCACTAAAGGTGATTTGCCAGTTATACAATGAATGCTTTTTTTTAATTGTCAACGTGTACCTCACTGCATTACATATAGGATTGCTGAGTACTGGTGTGTGTACATAGCAAAAAGCATACATGCTGTACAATATCAAGCTGAAAGGGAAAGCAACTCCATACCAAGCCGGCAGAAAGTTCCATATATGATGGAAGCTTCCTTTAATTTGAGAATCAATGTTTTACCTGTGATCATCATATAAAATGTACTGAATACCAATTATATTTCTTCTACATGATTTACTAAAATTCTAATGCAGGCTTATGTAAAACAGGTCTGTCACACATGAAACTTGCACACTATATTTATTGTTTGCACTACAAAACAGCACTGCACAAACAAGTAAGTGCAAATCCATTGGTTACTTTGTCATGCAAATTAATATGACATTTCAAAACAAACACACAGTGCCCCATGTGACATGGATCAATACCCACTATCGACAAATAAATAGTTCATTCTAAAATTTGTGAAAGCATAAGGGATTTGTGAATGGTAGTTTGGTATGGTTAGTATGCATACACCGCTGGCATAATTATCTTTCCATAACTTATAGTGGTGCTGGCATAACTATCCTTCCATAGCTTATGGTGGCTTCAGAAAGTGAATTAAGGCCCAAAATCATGCTCACTTTGCTCAAGCCTAGAGAAATTGTGGCATCAGCCCTCTGTGACTGGTCGCCCTCTGCGGGAGGGGAGGACTGGGGAGTTAGCCTCGAAACTTCCGCCACCCCCGGACCACATCTAGGATGCAATAAAGTTTTATCTCTCTCTTCTAACTAAGCCTATAACAGCACTAGCGAGAGCCACTTAATGCCAGCATAGAACAAGCAATCATTATGCAATGCACAATTCCAAAGGTTTTACTAAAGCACCATGTGGCAAAAAAGTGAAGAGTGAAACATCTGCTTTCACATAGATAAAATGAACAGTTGTACTTATTATGAAGCTTGGCGCATGTCACATGGGGCGATGGCAAGTCTCTCAAAAGTGAGACAAGAGGCAAATAAACTCCCTACAACGGAAGATATCGGAAAAACTGCCCTTGAGCAAAGTGCAGCACATCAGCGAGAAAACATACAGTTTGCAAACACACACAGAAATTAAGGAGTGGCAACAAAATTAGCACACACCATGTCATTCCATAACATTTAGGTGTCTAAGAGATAAATAACGATGCTTTGTTTTAAAAAATTAACAAAGAAGGCCTGGTGGCCAAAATATGTCATTGAAAGGCCAACCAGCATAGCATTTTGCATCTTCCACACACCTAACAGAGAGAGCCTGTAAAGCAGGCAATAATAAGAATATTACATACTATCTAGTAACCAGGTTTGTATCTATACAGTAGTGTTAAATTCTGGTTTGTAAAACTGTTAGAAATGTGCCGCTTCTGATTAAAAAATGCGGTTTGTACGCTCTCTCTCTCTCTCTGTCCTCAGCATTTTGTACGAGAATAATGTGCCAGTCCACCCATGCATGCCACATTTATATATATATATATGCATATGTATGTTTATGTATCTGTATATATGCATGCATGTTTATATGCTATATGGATCATAACGGTACTACACATTTTTCACAACAGGGCATGACAAACAAACTGCAGGACCATGCAGTGAAAGCTCATTAATCATGTTAAGGAGACTGAAGAGCAGACAGTGTGGTAACAATTCAATCCTTTCGACTATCAATTTATCACTGCTAGCTGCACAAGCTCAAAACACAAACACCACACACAACAAAACTGCAAAAAAAAAAGCACAATTTTTGCTTTTTTGTGACACACAACTGCGCTACTGTCACCTCGGGAGCTGACATTGTCTTGTGAGATTGGCACGAGGCATGCATCAGCAACTTCATCTTTTTCTTTTTTGCTTTCGGAAAGCTGTGTCAAAAACGGCAATAATTTACAATGGACCAAGTGAGCCACGAAGCACACCTTGATTTAGATGTACCTACTTTTGGCTGTGTTCATACTGAAATGACCCATGATGTTAAAAACAACTATGCTTGTTATGAAGATATGTGGAAAACACAGCCCACTGTGTGAACAATAAGCAGTGTTTTTTGTGAACAAAAATACACTTAAGCGTAAAGGCCTGGACACACTAGCGTAAAAACATGTGCGGTGTGCTGCTGCTTGCAAAACGCGAGACACCAGCAAGATTACGCTCGTAGTAGTAACAACATCCTAATTATCACCTTACATTATTTTTTACTTATTACATATTGCAGACCTTTGGGTCCAAGCAGGTGGACAGTCGGAATAGTAAAACATAATGCAGTTGACAATAGAAACTGTTTTCATGCTGGCATAAAAAGAAAGAGCAAAGTAATGTATAAAAAAAAGTAAACAAGTCACAAAAATACAAAGCAAAGAAAAATCGGAAGAATAACGGAATGCATTCTACAATTGTTGTAACAACATATATTACAACCAACAAGAAATACAAAATTGGCTTTAGAAACTGTTTTCAGGATAATGTAAATAATCGACTTGTGTGAAGAGCACCCCAGAACGTCAATATGCAGGGTACTAAAACGTAAATACGCAGTAGTGCGGCAGTGCCACCACCAAACTGTTTTTCTGTTGGCGGTACACCGCGTGCATTTTTCCGCTAGTGTGGTCAGGTACTAAAAAACTAATGCAATGAAATCTTGATTTGTTAGAGTTATGTCCTGATAGCGCTCTGAATGGCAGGAACCAAGACATTCTAATGCTAGACAGGTAAGGTTGTCACACTTTCCACTGCTCTGAATACAGACTGTAACCATATGCTAATTGCAATCTTCACCTTACAAAGGTGGCAGCATACCTTTGCCTCTCATAAGAAGCGCACTGTGCCTATACACCAGACTATATACCCTTCTAGTACCTAAGTAGTACTGCTCAGCAGCCCCGCACCTTCATGCGCACTCTGCAGGGCTGAAGTCAAATGACGTGATGTTCAGTAGACTGAGATGAGGCAAAATGCTGCACGCAGTGGCGTCCAAGTGCCTCCATTGCAGAGTCCGATGTCCTTCAAACTAGAAAGAAACAAAATAAGAGGAAAAAGATGAGTTTTTATGGCGCTGCTCAATGTAAGAAGGAATATCTGTTAGGTGCAGAGACTATCACCTGTTTTAACAGTATAAAGAAGTTTTGCAGAATCAGTATACAGGGCCATCTTTTTCTTCCAGTATACAGGGCCATCTTTTTCTTCAAATTTTTTCTGTCTCTGGTTTTGTCTTTGCTTGCCTACTTATTAAGGGGCTACTGCTGCAACCTTGAAAACATTTAACTTAGCAACCTACAGTAAAAAAAACACCCAGCCAACAGTTTTAACAATGGCTGACCCAAAGTATATAGGTACTTTTTTAGTTCTTTATCTCTTGAATGCAAGCAAGGAGCTGGTGGCCTGTCACCGCTCCCACCATAGCAGTGCTGCAGCTTGAGTTCGACAAGGAGAGTGTCTGGCAGTGCACTGCAGTTTGCACGAGTGTTTGTGTCCAAATCAGCATGGGCTGACCACTGTTCTTGCTCTTCAATGAGGTTACTTGGTAGTGCACATGTACTTTGCGTATGCCATATTGTTTGCGAGCCTGAAGTACTTTCAGCTGTGCTTTGAGCTGGTCCATTTCACAAGTGCACATTTTATGTAGTGATCAAGTTCGTGCTTTGATACTGATCATGCGCATAATGCACCTTCCAGTGTTTCAAGGCGTACCATAGCTACCTGTGCAGCATGCTAAAAGCAGACTAATTGGAAATTACCTAAGATCTCAGCATTCCGTTATGTCACTAAAATATGGGGAAATTCATGGGCACCAAATTTCATAATATTGGTTTCCCATGGTAAGCCTTCATATGCTTAGGCTCCTACCAGGATTAGCTTTCATCATCGCGACCAGCTTCGCACAGGATGTGAAAGAAGTCAATTGCGGTCAAGGAATGCAAAAAATGACATCAGGGCTCAATTGCGATCAGAAATGTCCCCATGTGACACCTTTGTATGATTAACAAAAGCTTGTTATTTCAACAGACAAATTAAATTACCATATTATTTACTGAAGCAACTTTTGCAATTAGATGAGATGTGTCACTATTTGTTAACACTTACTTCACTACAGCTATTCTAGTGAATACATAAATATTCAGGTTATATATGAGCTGCAAGCACAATAATTTTGCCACATGTTAAAGCTATGTTTTGAATTCATTCACTGCACAGACTGTGCTGCGTGCTACCTACACATGTACTTAGCTTGCTTTATACGTAAAAGCAACCACACACCTTTGTCAACTTGTTCAAACATGCATGACGGGATCCCAGAGACAAAATATATTAAGTTACAAGCAAACAATGTAAACAGAAACCCATGCAATGCACTTGCTACTGAAAATAAATGGAGGAGCTTTAGCTTTGCTTTTTTCGACTCTTTCTGTGCCTTAAAGGGCACCTCCGGCGATTTTTTGCTGACATGTCGCCAAAGCCAACAGTGACAAATTGTGAAGGCGTGGATGTACTGGTGCTTTGGCACTAGCGTGCCTCACGCATCAAATATTTACCGGTGCTTGCTCAAAACCCTGAACTGCTGCCTTCTGTAATGTTCCCATTCCTGAGTTACTATAAACCATCGGCAGCCACTCATGGCTGTACAGACGCAACACGTGGCAACAAGGAGTGGGCTCTCCAGCACTTCACAGATGTCAAAGAACGAAACGGCATGGGGACTTCTGACTTTGACTACCTAAATTCAGTGGCAGTTCCAAGCTCCTGTAGATCCTGGTACGGGATGCTTCAATTATTATTTGAAACTAATGACATTACAAACACTTCCAAAAAATGCAGTCATTTGCTAATGCTGTGTGAGAAACAGACAAACATCATCATCTGCCCTCGTTCAAATTAGCAGTCCAGCCAAGTGAGCTACAATGACATATTCGAGATGCTCATGGCCCACTTTGATCCACAACCTACTGAAGTGTTCTGCAGGGCACACTTCCAATGACGGGACCAACTGTACAATGAAATGGTCAGTGATTATGTGATCACACTCAAGAACCTAGCAGCGGATTGTAATTTTGCACTGCAAGCTGAAAACACCGTAGAAGACCAGAACAACATGAAGGTGGAATTTAGAGACGTTCATGAAGCCAACACAAGCATCTGCAAGACAGAAAAAGCAAGGTGGCTCCAGTAACTATGCCCCAAAAGAAGGGCCAACGTTGTTGGTGTTGTGACTAGCAGCATATTCCGGAGACCTGCAAGTTTCAGACAGTGTGTGCAACTACTGCTAGAAATGCAGACACATTGCAAGGTGTGAATAAAAAAAACCAGGAAGAGGCAAGGACTAAGACAAATAACAACACTGACTATCCACGACAAGGAAATTTGACAGCAGCCTCAGCGCAGGTTACGACTTGTCAGGACACACCAGACGATGCACTTAATGAGCTCAACACCTTCAAGGGGCACTGACACCAAAATTTCACAGCTGAGACAGCTAGTGGGATTGATTATCGTGGACATGCACATGTCATCTACCAAATCTGAACAGTGAGCGCAGCTCGGAAGGCAACTGATATGAATACTGAAATTGTGTGCGCAAATGAGCGCTATACGCTGCACCTCGCGACATAGACAACACCAAAGGTGACCTCCCGGGGACCCCAACTCCGGCAGCATCACCACGGCAGCCGAACTCTGAGCAATGCAGCTAGCAATGACGATGTCATAGCCACCATTGCCTGTTTGCCGCGCCTGTGTTAGCTGACTCCCGGCGGTACCAGGCCTCAAGAAAATCGCTGCCACCTGATGACGATGATGGCAACAAAGTGCACGACATGCCACAGGCAAAAAAAAAACGAGCATGCCTTGCAGGTCACGTGGAAGTGTGTCACAGTTCCGAGTGCTCATGTGGTTGAATTCATTTACCCAAATGAGCATGTTAGGTGGCTCCTGTTGTACTCGGTGGCTTGTTTTTGTAGCTCTCCCAAACCGAAACGGAAACTAGTCTGTAATAAACAGGCCATAAATAATTATCTGCTGTGCGCTGGAACAAGTGATGCACCACTTTATGACTAATAGGCCCCCGCTACATATTGCAGCAAAAGCATATAAGACGAAAGTTTTTGTGTCAGTGCTCTTTTAAAGGAGTACTGACACGAATTTTTGCAATTCTCATATTATTGCTGTAAATGAAAGCACTGGCGTGGAGAACCCCAAAAACAGTATCATGGTGCCTTACAAGGCAATAGATATATTTTTAATACGGCTTCCTTAAAAGCTCACTTTCGGTTTCGATTTCGAGGGGGCGGTTTCTTAGTGACGTGTCAACACAGTCGTAGGGGCAGCAATTCGTGATAGGGTCGCTGCAAGTCTGTCGTCTGTGGTCAATTACACGTGGGGCACGCAAACGACAATTTTATGGTCGTCCAGCAACTCTGACAGCGATATTTAATAGACTGTGCTCATACATCATCATAGTGTCCATTGCGCTGGGGCTGGCTTGCAGTGCTGTTCGACGAAAACGTTAAAACCAAACTAAAATATTTTGTACGTGTTTCCTAGCTTCCGTGTGCGGAGGGCCTTAACAATATATGGCTAGAAAACGAAAAATGTACATTCTGAGCCGCCGCAAAATTGTGTCAGTAGTCCTTTAAGAGGCACGTAGGGCACCCAGAAGGTCATCATGCACTGACGCCCGCATGACAAATCTCTGACCTTCATAGTCTACTCAGGTACAGCCTGCACTCTCGTCAGTGACGTTACGTTCAAATCCATGAGGAGATATGGCCAACCACGGCTTCAAGCAAACAAAATTCTCCCACATACATGTTCAGAGGCCGGTCTGTTCAAGTTCTCGGCTGTGGAATGGTAGAAGTAACGCACAAGGGCAAAACTTTTGACATTACCGCTTGTTGTTATCAAGGGAACAAGGTGTAACGTCCTTGGATAAAACTGCTTTCCTCATCTGGGCATACAGGCAACAGGCGTCAGTGATGCATGAGATGATGAAATTGTTCCAAGTGTCTGGACAAGTACCAGTCTGTGTTCAATGATGATGTCTTGGACCATGTCGGTGCTGTTGTACAACTTGAACTTGTGGAAAGAGCAAAGCCAAGGTTTCTAAAAGCACATCATTGCTAGTCAGTGCAGAACTCAATCAAAGCTCCTATTCCTATATGGGACCGTCCCCAGACACTGTGGCACACACTGTGCTTCGACTTTGCAGGGCCGCTACTCTGGCACACCTACTTGGTTGTTATCGACACATGCACAAAGTCGGTGGAAGTCTGCTACGCGAGACAAGCAACATCTGCATTTGTCATTGCTGTGCTCTGAAGTCTCTTCTTCATGTTTGGCATTCCCCGAAAAGCCGCCTCCAACAAGAGCCTTAGTTTCCAGCGAGATCAAGCAGTTCTATGCATCCAATGGCATACAGGCTACATCACTGATGTATCACCCTGCAATGAGTGGCCAGGCAGAACACTATGCGGCAGAATTAAAGAGAGCACTCCTGCTGGACACAAACTGCTCTATGCAGTGCGAACTTGTGAGGTTCCTGTACTGTCAACACACAAGAGTCCACACAGCTATAGGAATGACGCCTGCCAGAGCAATGTTTGCACTGGAACTTTTATGTCCTCTCAATCATCTCAAGCTGGAGAAACAAAAATCTCTGAGCGTCAGAAAACACTGAAAGAATCGCGCCGCTTTGCAGAAGGGGAAAGAGTGCTTATCCGAGAGTTCTTTAGTTAAAAAAAAAACAGCCACCAGACTGGATTGAAGGTGAAATACTGCGTATCGTCAGACCTCAGTCCTGGCTTGTAAAATGTGCCCTTGGAAAGGTTCAGCATCATCTAAATCACTCAAAGAAAATAAGCCACGCCATTCAAATGCCAACAAATTGGAGCACAGGAAACGATTTCTCAGACAATGCTGCAAGATATGCTGTCTCAATCTGCTGTTCCTCTGGTACCTGACTCACACGATAGGCAAGACAACACTTCCTCTTAACCACTGACCTCTGCATCACGAGCGGGATCCACCCAACAATTGTGACCACCAGAGGTAGGCAGCCTCCAGACCACTATGGGGACCTTGTCATTGTAGTCTTCTGTCAATGAATTCTTCCTTTGTTAGACAAAGTTTGCACACATGAATGCACTGGCACTCTGGTATGTGTGCACCTCAGTCGTTGAATGCCAGCCTGTCCTCACTCCAACTTCAAGCTAGTGCCTTCTATAATGTTCCTACCCCTAGAGTTGTAATAAAACGTCTGCAGCCACTCACGGCTGTAAAGACGGAACAATTACCATGTCAAACCAATCGCAGTTCTATGTTCTTGAGACACTCCTGCCAAGCTCATGACAGTAGAAATGCTCAGCAAACGTGAAAGTAATTTTTAATAAGCAAGAAGTGTAAAACCGAAACTGAAGTCCGGCAGCACAGTGCTGTCCTTGCACGACATCAAACGACGTCATGACATCAATCTACCTTTTGCACGGTATGACCACACGAGCACTATTCCTTGAGTGGTAAAGTCGAGAGGCATGAAGAAATGGGCATGGCTTTCGTGATTAGGGCACACGCCGGTATGCGGTGTATGCGTATCTTGAAGACCATGGTATGGTACCTGTGCACTTCCAGCACATCCGTCGCTTTGCCTATGATGACGTCAACACACAATATGGCCAACTGTGGGAAGGCAGGTGGAGAGTTTCAGATAATCAGTAAAAATTTATTTGTAAGCAATGTGTGCATCTGTCAAGCCTGTAATCTTGCTTAAATTTCATTGAGATCTAGTGACATAAATAAATAAGAACTGGCCTTTAACGGCACGGCTGCTGTCCAAGATGGCACCTGGCTTGTGAACAATATAGTGCAAGCAACTTAATAAAACAATCAATTGAGCTGCCCACTCACAAGCATGTTCTGGGGAGCCAACAGTGTTTTTCAGGAGGGCACTCAGAATTTCCTCACACGGGCAGCCAAACAATGCCTAGTTGGTAATTTTTCTAATTGGCACACAAGCCATTGTCAATGACAGATAAGTGCTTCATGATGAGCATAATATAATCTGATGGGGTGGAGAACTGCTTTGTCCTTTATTGGTAGAATCGTGCATGAAGCACGTTTGCATAGTTCAGCTCAAAAGCTGCTTTATGTTCAGTGACTGGCAATGTTCAATGGTCTAAAGGTGAACCTCTTAATTGAGAGACATGTGCCAGGGAGTAGTCAACTCTTGGCCCAGCGGCCACATTTTGATGGGGGTGAAATGCAGAAAACACCCGTGTACCTAGATCGGGGTGCACATTACTTGAGGTGGTGAAAATTCCTCCGGAGCGCTCCACTATGGGGCATGCCTGATAATTGCATGGTTTTGGCACATGAAACCCCATCAATTATTATTATTAGTATTATGGAGTCAAATCTGTCCTTATACAAGGGGGCTCTTGTAAGCAGTGTACCATCTATTCACATTATGGTCTACATGTAGGTACAATACGACTAAAATGAACTTAGAAGAAGGCTCTAGCCTGTTGCAAAACATTTATTATGTTGTATACCATATTTGCTTTAATGTTATACCCCTGTCACATGGGATGTGTAATGACATTCGCAGCGAATGTGATTATGTGTTAATTTCATTTTGTTCTGTTACATGGGCATAGCGAGCAACATTCACACCTAACGACATTCGCCCACTGAATGTGTTCGCCGAACTCATGCAGCCAGGACATGCGTAATCTTGACGACAGGGGCTTCGCAATAAAACGTAGAATTGATGTACACAATGTTATGGTTCTTTCCGGCATACAGCACGAGAGATGATGCAATCTGTGCGACTGTATTCTTGTTCCCAGACTCTGAGTTTACTCCAATGCTTCTTGTCGATCACGTTCACAAACAACATGCGTTTGTTGCTTGAGCCGCTTCAGCCGGTTTCGGCGTTTTGTTGTGAACACCCGGCGAGCAATTAATGTTTGTTTGCTCTGGTCATCGTCCATCATGGTGATAGGAATGCCGGCACGGTCCACGATACCACCGACTATGGAAGTAGAGTGACCTAGAACTAGGGAGTGCGCCCCGCCACGGTGGTCTAGTGGCTATGGTACTCGGCTACTGATCTGAGGGTCGCGGGATCGAATCCCGGCCGCGGCGGCTGCATTTCGATGGAGGCGAAATGTTGAGGCTAGTGTGCTGTGCGATGTCAGTGCACGTTAAAGAACCCCAGGTGGTCAAAATTTCCGGAGCCCTCCACTACAGCGTCTCTCATAATCAGAGCTGGTTTTGGGACGTTAAACCCCACATAACAATAACTAGGGAGTGCTCAGAACAACCGCATCATCAATGTATCGAAACTGAATTAAAATGAGGGTCAAACTGCATGTGGTTTGACCCTCATTTCAAGGTGTCTGCTTCCCACTCAGAAGACCTGGGTTCGAGGCTGAACAGAGGATACAGTTTTTGTTTTTCATTATTACTACTGAGATTAGAAATAATTTTTTCACTAGTGACGAATTTTTGCTTCATTTGCTACACACTGACATAGAAATAAAGGCATAATTTGAAGAAATAATATTAAAATAAAAATTTGCACTGAAGGCAAATGCTTGCAGCACCATTACACGGGACTTGCAAAAATGAATCAACAAAACATGGCCTCTGAGATTTTTTAGCTGTGCTTGCTTGTTGGCGCTTGCTTGCTGTGAAAGAAAAAGAGAAAGCAGTAGATGTTTGGCTGCAGCTAAACGCCATGGATCCTAGTACCACAAAAGTAGGAATGCTCTTTCTGTGCAGATCCATGCACCGTGTGACAGGGGTATTAGGCGATTTGCGTCGTGGATTGTGCCACAGGGAACAGAATTCATATTTTCGCCATAGCTTTCTCACGCAGTCATTTTGCTTTCTTGGAAGTTGGCACAATGGGTTTTTCAAGCCAGTGAAAGTAGCGCTGATCACTTTAACTGAATATGGCAGGCAGATTTAGCATTGGCATAAAGTAGAGACAGGCAGTGCCTGCCATGCGCTCTGTATACTCTTCAGGCTTGCAAACAGAACAATTGTCAAACCAACACTGCTATTAGCAGCTGCAAAAACTGGAAATCTCACTGTGAACTCCAGGTATTCTTTGCAGGAACAAAAGTGAAAATCGCCTTCGTACCTTTGACAAGCTTGAACTGCTTGTCTACATTGCATTTCAACTGCAGAGGCACCTCGTGATTGTTTTATAGCCAAATAGTCAAAAGTAAATAGTGAGTACATGCGCATCATCACTTCCTTTAGTTTTCGCAATGAATCAGCTGCAGTTAGCAGCCAGCAGCGCTGTATTTAGGGTTACAAATGTGTGCTACAAGCAAGATTGTTGACCAAAATTTAAGAATAATTTGTTCTTTTACAACCAATTACCCATCACAAAAAAAAAGGCTCAATTAATATGAGTGGTAAGGTGGCCAACTACGTCAGTGAAAGAAGCCTGTTGTATCCAACTATATCAGCGTCGCTTATAAAATGATTCAACTGTAAATGTACCTAAGTTATCGCTGAATGTGAAATTTATAGCAGTATCAAAAGCAGGCAGAGTTAGTATGTCAACATATTTTATGCAGCACGAAAAGAAAGATAACGACACAGCTCGAACATTGTCATTTCACTGTGTGTCAAACTTGTTAAAACACTGGACTCTAGCAACATTTCCCATTCTTCACGGTTTTAAATTTTTTCATCACTTTAAGACTCCATCTTCTCCTGAACTTATATTCTGTATTCAGATTTGGGCATATAAAACAACAGTAAAAATAAATATCCTACGATTTTTTTTTCCTACGATTTATCCTACAATTTTGGCAAGAGTGCCAAGTGAAACTTGTTTATTGTGCAGCACTACCCATTTGTGTTACAAAATTAAAAGGACTGTCTACCGCTCGGAAAACTTTTTTAGGTTGTGGTAAAAATGGGCAGATCGTGCGTCACATTTACGGGAACGAGCACGCTTTTACCCCAGAAAAAAGGAATTATGTTTTTAATTTTGCTCTGAAAGTGGCGCAAAAAACACTGTTAGTGACACCCAACAGCGTGTTTGTCAATTTCCAAGTGTACGAGAACCAGCCCAGGCAGGCACACATGTTCTGCTGAAAAATAATTATGTATGTCTTGCAAGCATACTTCACCCTATGAGACGCCTTTCTATAGCGTGCAAGAGCAATTCATTCTTCACGCTGTTTTTGGGGTGGTGCAGGCGGCGCTGCCTTTGAATTCGTCTGCCTGTACAGGCGCGTAGTACTGCGCTTGTCATGCATGCGGCGCTGCATGTCCGAGGTGCACCCCAGCGCGCCTTGTCACCTCTCTAATGTCATCCTTGGAACCTGTTCCTGTTGAGAAGACGCCTCCCGCGTCCGAAAGGGTTACCAGGGAGACGACGACACATCGTGTGCACTAACCATTGTTGCACGCGTCTGTACATGTAAGAAAGGAGCTACTTCGTAGATGAAAAAATCCTGTTTTAATAATTTCTACCCAGTTCCTGGAGAAACTACTGCACACTGGGACTCTTTGAAAGGTACACTTTCTATTGAGCCAAAAAATGAGAGAGCGATGAAGACGGTAGACAGTCCCTTTAAAACATCAAAATAGATTTAAAAAAGAAGTTACGCTAGTGGACATGTTAAGAGTTGCATATGATATATTTTAAAAAATCAGAGCATACGTCTTTTTTACTGAAGAGGTATTTAGCCATCAGGATAATTAATTATTTGGGTTGTGTTTGGAGCTTCAACATGGTACTGGTGACTGTGGGAAAGTGTTTAGGCCTGTGGAGTGGCCTCTTGCAATGGCCAGGCCTGAAAAAAAACACTGCCTCTGCAGTTACCTTTCTTTGTAGCAGCAGGAATGACGTGTTGCACAATGGATAACAAAAGCGCACTTTATAGCAGTTTCAAGAAATGTCATGCTGAATAATCTCCATAAGCTCTATATAGGCTGTTTGTGTGACCTTAGAACTGAACCAGCTAACAAACCAGGGGAAAAAAAAATAACAGAACAAAAATAAATGAACTGCATAAGGCATCAACAAAGGTGGGACTGGCCAAAGTCATCTTGGAGCAGGCAAAATTGTATTTTGGAGCAGTTTGTAGCAGAAAAAAGCGCAGTTTGGAGCAGTGCGGTGCAGAAAATATTGCAGGTTGAAGCAGTTTGGCACAGGCAGAGTCACTTTTAGTAGCAGCTTGAAGCAAAATAAATTTTTATTTGGAGCACATAAAATTTGATTTTGAAGTCATTTGGAGCGTGTGATCTGAATTTCAGTGGAATAATGGTTTACTGAAGCAAATTTCCAATTTCCGATAACAGGGAATAAACCAAAAGGGGTGCTGTACTGCAACTGCCTCTATCCGAATTAAGCCTGAAGCTGAATTTTTGAAAATTACCGTGACACTGAAAGCGTCTATCATTGATTCCGATTTCAGCATCAGCACGGCAACGCCTTTGTAGATAAGTGCCACAGCATGATGACCATCGCCGGTGAACGTGCCTGTACAGCATAGCCATGTCACGATGAGAAAAGGCGACAACCTGCTAGACAGCATGTGAAATGCAGCGCTGTTTAACTGCGCGGTTTTATTAAGCGGCAATCTAAACTAGAGCACCACCGTACTGCACCGCCGCTTGTGTGGATCGCTGCTGCAGATGTGGATCGCTGTTTACGGAAACGAAAGCACTCGGCATCATGGTGTTGACCCAAGATACCGCCATACTCGTAAGAGGCATGAACGACCACAAGATTAGCATGCCCGACGAACACTTCGAGGTAAGCAAGTGAACATGGCACAGCAAGCGCCCCTACAGTGACAGCGCGAGCAAGCAATGTGGTGCATGCAACTACGTAGGGAGGATCGGTTCTATGCGGCAGCTAGCTACGCTAGGCTCCATGAAACGGTATTGCAGATTGGATGTGTGCATCGCAGAATCCATCCGCTCTGGAGCCATCTCAGCTGCTGTGTCACGGCACCACTTTCCCAAACCATAGTTTCTAAATATTCCTAGGCACCGCACGCTGAAGCACGGCCATGTGAAAAAAATGGAGTATTAAGGACAAAGAAAGAAATGCAAGCAGCGCGCGGGTCTTGTGCTCACCGCATTACTAAAAGTACGGGGCACTGAAATTTCAGCTCTACTGGCATGAAACCTGGGGAGGTGCGAAGCACGCAGTGATGGACCAGTGTGACCCACTGGAACACGTCAATCGCTGCTAATGGGCAATGAGACAGAAGACAGTTTTTGTTTCAACTTTATACAGAGGCTAGGGTCAGCTTGCCTACGCTGCCGAGCAGCCGCTGCTTGCTAGGCACGTACAGCTTTTATTGGTCCTGCGTCGGCATTGTCTCTCGCCGGCGAGAGCGCAGTCAGTGCCCCTTGCAAGCTGCCAGTTCAGCGTTCATTGTGGAAAGAACGGCAAGAACGTTTCCAGAGCCAATGCGCGTCATTCACTTGGTTTGCTCTCTGTCACCACACGGTGCCAGAGAAGCACCGGTGACCTGCTGCTGCTGAGGCGGTGGCGCCCTCTATTGCTCTGAACTGGCATTTTAAAACCACAAATGCATACACACTGACTGTACAGCCTCCAGGATGGGCCCACCGTGACTACAGCAGCAGGACACACTGACAAGCCCAGCCCCTAAGGTGCTCTGCACCTAATAGATCACAATTTCTTCCTCGCTTCGACAGAGTATGCATATCAGATCAAACAAACGATATTTCTGCGCTAACTTCAGAGCGAGGACAGTCCCTCAACAGCGCAGATATCGATCCAACTGCCACCTGGAAGATTTTTGTTCCTGCAAGCCAATGATGTGGTTGAAGCGCTGATGGAGTGGGGCACTGCGTACGTTTTTCTGTAAAATTGTGAAACATCCCTGAAACTACAATATCACCGTGCCAATGCTCGTGACGATACCAGAAAATACTCTCAAGCCACACATTCTAGTCAACATGGTAACAATTTCCAAGTCAATTTAAGACGCCACAGATCCAGAGATCTGCAATTTACTACAGGCTAATGGTTAATGTGAAAGCATTCCATACCTTTTATCACAAATCTGTCATTGGCCCTTCTCATTATCATGTTCAGAGCGCGCAGTTTACCAGTAAGAAACTCTTTTGCAGCATGCACCTAGTCAAATTCTAAATGAACTGCACTGATGGCCAGTTCACTCTAAGTGCCTGCGGTTGCATTTTTGTTATTTTCTAAGCAGCGGCGTACCACTCAGCCAGCTCACCTCGCCATGAGCATAGGTGATCGATAGACGTTAGTTTTCACGCATGTGCACCAACCACTTGTCGGAAACGCCAAAAACTGCAATGTTGTGTGGGAACTGCCATCGGGCGGTAGGCGGAATGTCAACCACTACACTTTTTTTCGGAAAGCGAACAAACTCAAGCCATTTTGGCACACGGCTTGAGTTTGTTTTGACAATTCAGTCACTTTTCCGTGTTTGCCACAGTTTGGTGCAAGAATGTATGTTTGTATCAAAATGATGCAATTGGCGCAACAGCCCCACCCCTGCATTAACAAAAGCTGTTCACAAGGGATCTTTCAGAAAAATTTCAGAAATTCTGGCATGTTTCCTTCAAAATGTTTGACATTGGTAGGTTTAATATAGCACTGCTACACTCTTAATAATTAGATTTTTATAGCTTCAGAAATGATAACCACATCACAAACGCTCCCATTTTTTAATTATTGTGCACCAGTAGATACATATTACACTGTTGTGGTTGCATGCACACTTTCGTGAAAGACAACTACAACGAAATTTATGTCACTCCTGTTTTAACATAACGTTTTCACCTGACGCCTAATATCGAGACAAATGAAAGATATTTTATTCTGTTTTTATTTTAAAGATGTTAAGCCAACTAACAATAAAATATTAGTGACAAATTAAGCAAATGCTACAACTGCGAGTCTACAAAGTGCAGTTGAGGCATGGGGCCACAATGGATTACAAAGCACCTAAACACTCATCTGCATAAAAATTTTTCTTCCATACTCCAGATTCTTAGTATGCAAATTCAGATCACCTCCATGACCAAGGTTATCTTATCACAAAAAGATACTGAGCTTTGCTGATTAAACCATTACGTAATGACACCTTAGTAAGATTTTAACTGTTAACAGTATCACTCATACATTCATGAGTGATAAATTTTGATATGAGTGATAAATTGATAAATATATAAAGTGATAAAGATTTAACAACATTTATGAAAACCCAAAAATTAATTTTTACCAGTAAACTTTATCAGCCAGCACAAAAGAACATATAGCACACTCCAAATTCCTAACATACAGGGTCCGTTATAAAAGTAATGCGCATGATTTTGTTCCGACGCGACTATCCATGGTGGCGCGGTAACACTGGTCGGGGAACGTTGTGAGGGGTATGCCCTTCCCACGCAGTCGGTCGCCAGGGTGAGCAGAGAGACGTGCCTCTGTGTGAAATGTTTCTTTTTTGAACTTGAACAGCGATACGTTATCAAGTTTTGTGTGAAGCTTAGATAGAATGAAACCAAAACATTCCAAATGGTTGAAGAGGCCTTCAAGAACGACTGCATTTCAAGATAACAATGTGGGAGGTGGCACAAGGCATTCAAGGAGGGCCGGGAGGAGGTCGCTGATGAACACCGTTCTGGATGCCCAGCAACAATCAGAACCGATGAAAACGTGGATTGCGTGCATGAAGTTTTGCAGTCCGACTGTCGATTGAGCATCCTGTAAATTGCTTACATCCTAACCTTGTCACAGGGGAAAACTGTCAACTCAGCCTTTTACCTGGAAGTACTCAAAAGATTGAAATGCCAGGTTGCATGCGTGAGGACTGACATCAGAGACACGGTCAAGCTCCACCATGACAATGCCCCCAGCCACACGTCCTTCATCGTTGCCAACTTACTGGCCCGGAGCAACACCCCGGTGGTCCCCCATTCCCCTTACAGTCCCGACTTGGCTCCGTGCGGCTTTTTCCTGTTTCCCCGACTGAACAGAGAGCTGAAAGGAACCCTGGCAAAAATTCTAATAGAAAAACTAATAGCCTATGAGGTTATTGACACCAATAGAATTTATTAGTATTAGACTAATAGCTTGTACAAGACTTATAGGAAAACATAATACTATTCTTCTAATAACCTAGACATATGAGGCTTAATATACACTATAAAATATTAACTCCCATGAGGGTGTAAATGACCTATCAAATGGGCACGGAGTGAGCTCATGGGCGACACCCGTTTTGTGTGTAGAGCAAAAATGGAGTATGCATGCGCTTTGCAATCACACTGTGAGTGACAGCATTTGATTTTCGCTGTATTTATGATCACGCATTACACACTAACAAGACACCGCAGGAACATCACACATGCAAATACACACTCGACCATTTCAAACCAATATATAGAAGAGAGAACGTTCACGTTCTTTCACATCTGTACACAGACAGTCCCGTATATATATTCCAGATTCCTGACCTGCTATGCAGTGCCAGTGGGGAAATTACTGCTATGCACAATAACAAAATAAGGATACACAGGACATCTGCCGATCAAGGATAGGCTAACTGGTAGCTATGCATCACAAATATCTGTTAATCTAAGCCCACCAAATATTCAATACCAAACTGCCAAGAAATCCTCATTTACACCCTGAAGGGTGTAAATTTTTTTACTGTGTAAACTACTACAAACTAATGAAGCTATTTAAAGGATTACTGAGTTGTAAATTTTGTGTTTTAATAGTTATCTAAAGCCCTAGCCACCTTGCTTGAGAAAACATCCATTAGACAAATTTCGAAAAGCCTTATAGAGTACATTGATACAAACTAGTAAGGCACTGTATTAGACTAATACAAACACCTATAAGACAAGTAAAGATTCTTATAAGACTAATACAATAATACTAATAAGACTAATAGAAAACTTATTAGACTAATACAAATCTCTATTAGAATTTTTGCTAAGGAAGCATTTGGAGAACGTGGAAAGCGTCCAAAAGCATGTGACAGCGTCCCTGAAAGACATTCCCGTCAAGGACTTTGAGGGTGCCTTCCAGGTGTGGCAGACATGTCTCTGCAGGTGCATCGATGCAGGGGAGAGTATTTTGAAGAATTTTGATCATTTGTACATACCCAATGAATAAATATATTTTTCCCAGAAAATGTGCACTGCTTTTATAACGAACCCTGTACACAAGAAAATGCTGAGGTGTTAGGTCAAGTGGTTTATTTTTTGAGTGCACTTTTGATTGAGCACCATTATTTACGTCAGATAATATCACTCCCTTCATTTGAAAAAGGAAAAGCCTTACATACCATTGTCAAATGCATTGGGGTTGATCATGCGCAGCAGTTCTGACTCTGGAAGCATTGACATTGCCGAGATGTGGTCCATGTTTGGCCCTTGAGCTTGGGATTGTGTTTGCTGAGATGACTGTGGCACTTGATCCCTGGAGACACCGCCCAAGCTAGGCTCCACAACAAGGGTTTGCGGCTGGCTGACTGGCTGTGTTGCAGCCTCAAAAGAAGTCATGCCGAATGCACTAGCAGCCATACTGTCCTGGCACTGGGGGTTGCTGTCAAATGTGCCTGCCACAGAAAACTGGGCACTCTGTGCTGTGCTCACACCCACTGGTCCTGCGTCCATAATCACTTTGTCACCGAACACTACAGGCACCTTGGGCTCAGACTGGGTCAGCATACCGTTCAGCGAGTCTGGCCAGTTGGAGTTGACCTCTGTCTTGACTCCTGTGCAGGTGAAATCCATACTCTGGACCTGCTGCTCCAGGCTGTTGGCAGGCCAGCTTGACAAGGACAGCACTGGAGCATCCTTCACCTTCTGTTTCTTGAACTGCTGCTCGTCTGTAAAGGACGCTGAAGTATTCTCCAAGGGCTGCATCTCAGAGGGCCGAACCTCAAGGTCTGGCTCTGTTGAGGCCGACTCGCAGTTCATCTGTCCCCACAGTGGTTTGGCAGTGTTGTCAGTTTGGTTTTGGTGTGCTGCAGTCAGGGCACTCCACTGGCTCTCACACTCAAAGGTGGCAGATGCAGCAGCTGTGTGAGCTGGTGTGACCACCTCCGACGTTACTCCCATGAGTTGCTCTACACTGCAAGGAGGCAGCATGCTCTGGTCTGAGTAGAACAGACCGAGGCTTCCCAGCTGCTCGTCTGAAGTCTTCAGGGGTTCCTCTCCTGGCAATTCATAGTTTGCAGCACACTTGTCAGGAGCTCCTTCAGGGGCATGAGATATCTTGCGCTTTAGGTGACACGACTCAGCTGGGCTTGTGTCTTCAGTGACATTCTTGAGCAGTGCCTGCTGAGGAGCTGATGAAACTACCAAGCTCAATGTGGCAGGTGCTACTGACTGCTGCTGCTGCTGCTGTTGCTGTGACTGCTGCTGCTGCTGCTGTGTCTGCTGTTGCTGCTGCTGTGTCTGTGGCTGGGTTGGCTGTGCTGGCTGCTGCACCACCACAAACTGGATGTTGTTAGGTGCTGCAGCTGCTGTACCACTGCCATTGCACGACTTGGGCTGAGACTCTGAAAGAATTCAGGAAAGTACTGCAGCATCACTTCATATCACTTTCAAGAAGATGCAAATTTCCTTATCATATCACTTTCAAGAAGATGCAAATTTCCAAGAAACACGTTTATTAATTCAAAATGCGACGTTGTGTGACAGTCAGCTTGTGCACAAAGGCTCAATGAAAGACTGACCTAATGAGTGCGCCTGCACAGAAAATGACGCGGTGTATATTGCCGTATCACGTATATTTCGATCAACACCTCCTATGACGTGTTGATCGAAATAGCCCTCTCATATATAGTGAGCAGTTTTAATCTCATGTATTTTCGCATCTTTGCACTTTCACATCAAAAGCGTTTTTTTCGTCTTTCCTTCATTAGAGACCACAGGTGCACGGTAAGGCACAACATTGAGCTCGGCAGCGCGACCATGTGCAACTGTAACACCATGCCGGTGGGTCACTGAATCTTGCGGCGTACTGACTGCTATGTTGTAAGTGTGAAATGGATTTGTGAAAATCTGTTGCAATATCTGGCCATGATAAATTAGCTCAACAATACTGCATATGTGAAACATAGCTACAGAACGCACTCCGGCCAGCGATGAACACTCACACGGCTCTCATTCTCCTTCTCAACGACTCCCATTCACGCTAAGCCCATATCCACATGAGCGGCAACACGTATATGGTAATATTATGTACTCCATTCACCGATTATGCAGACATGTGTTAGCCTGTGTGTGCTCGTTAATACTATTCGTAAACTATGTGCCACATGCGATCAATTCCTGTTGCAGCAGCTCTTTTGAAAAGCCCCTTTATCACTTGTAGATGTCAGAAAAGCTTGTATTACATGATCCTGCCCCGCAGGGGTTAATCCAGAATTTTGAGTTTGGGGAGGTGTTACCAGAATGGGTCTCAGGAGGTGTTGTATAAATCCCTGCTCCCCACAGCAAACTCTGCGGTGCCATGCGGATTTGATCGACACCCAAATTAAGCACAAAAAAAAAAAAAAGGCAGTGCCGCAGCACAAGATTATACACCTACAAGAGGAATCAAGAAGCAACCCCCACATTTTGTTCCCATTATGATGATGATGATAGCATGCTGTTGGGTTTGATTTCACTACTGCTAGAAATGAAGTATTGACGACAGGAGGGTTTAGTTATAACATGTGCTTCGGCGCAGGTCCGGCGCAAACAACTGCTCTCGGCACAATTTGGCGCCAACTGCGTCGAGAGTGGATGCCCGTGCCAGCATTTCCAATGAAGACAAATGGGACTAACAGATGGCTAATTTACAGCAAATGTGTTCCTGACATGTGCAGTGCTCCTTAAACAGGCTTTGCATATAAGCACCTAAATTATTTTTAGGCATTACACCACTGGCATCACGCTTTCTCTGAAGCTACCCGATGTCACTGATACAAGATTCTGCAATTTTCCTCATACAAAATGCCTCCAAGATTTCTCGTGCAGCCATGCAGTCAAGGACCCTTACATTGTCAAGCTGCGGCTCACGCTGGGTTCAATAAATCAGTTTGATATATCCGAGATTGACTGCATATCCTAACATATCCTAATTCATTTCAGCACACCATTCTATGTAATGTTTCGTCCACACTTTGAATTCATCATGTTACACAAAGGTACTGACATATATTGGAAGGTGGTAGACGAGACAACAATTTTCTCCACTAACCTGGGACAGAAGCTGATGCAGGTGACAGAGAGATAGTTGTAGTTGGGATGACAAGTGTCTGAACAGGGTGACGCTGTGCCCGTGGAGATGTCCCTGCCAGTAGTGGAATCTGAATTATTGTAGGAAGCTGTGCACCCTGTGAACTTCCAAAAGGCTGTGGCTTCAATTCCAGGCCTGACACTGCACCAAAGAAAAAGCATATTTTGTTTGGAGAGTGTGCCACGGCCATCCGGAGAAACACATTGTAAATGAAATTGTCGGAGCTTGCCCCTGCGACCGCTACGAAGTAATGCACAGGATATCACGATTTTTGTTGCTGTCACTCCATGAGCAAAGTAGCCAAAGCACCACTTAGCAACGGCACAATAGCTTGGCTTCATTTAAAGCAACAAAGTTTCCCTGAGTAAACCTATGCACGAAGTACAGAATGCATGCCATTGCAATCTGCATGCATCTGGGGAAGTGCACAGCAGCAAGTGGTGTCCGTATAAAGTGGCATACACTGTGTGAACATGCAAGCACAGGAGCAAAAAATTGATGAGACAAGCTGCAGGGGCACAGCGCTACTAATTTTCTGATGGCGACTCTTGGTTGGTGAGCCTCTCTCCAAAAAAATATAAAGTGTAGCAGAGACATTATAGATTGAAGAACAAGCCTGATATGCTTTCGGCACGTGTATAGTACAGCGTGGACCACAGTACAATGAGCACTCTCTCATTTAAAGGGGTCCTGAACCACCACTCGGGCTTGGTTTTGAAAACGGCTGTGTGTGTATTGAAGGCCTTTCAGAAATTCACAGCCGAAAGAATTTTTCAAAACGGTTTGTTAGGAGCGAAGATATTGCGACCGGAAAACCTCCCTTTCCAGTCCTGTCTCAACTCTGCGGAATAGAGGGTACAGAGCTCCTTAGGGCGGCGTTGGAGGAGGTGCCCCGCCCACCGCGTTACGTCACCAGACTTCAGCGACGTGTCAGAGTGGCTGACGAAAAGCGCGCGACTACCGGGGACTGTTTGTCCGCAGCGCGCTTGTGGCCGCCTGCTCGCTCCGCGCCTGGGCTCGGTTGCGTGCCCCCGCGATCACCGCATTTTTTTTTTTTTCGATCCTCCGAAGCTTTGTTTTCGTTCGTCACACACGTTTAGGCTCGCAGGTGTGCGCGCTTACTTTGTCAGTGCGCTGCTTGTCGTCGATATTGCGCATAAGACGGCGTCAGGACAAACAGCGCAACTATCAACGCTGCTCCACCTTGTCATGCATAACCCCAAGTTAGTTAATTGTTGATTAGTGATTGTAGACGGGTTAATCATCCTGTCAGGCTCGAACGTGTGACTACTATGACTCGAAAGGAAGACCTTGACAACTCGAACCCCTGCCGACAGATTAATGTGGAATAAGGTGCGTTGACATGCGGAAAGAAGGATGGATTAATTTAATGTGTGAATACACTAGTCAATTTTAACAGTGAAACTGTTTGAGCTATTGGTGAAACTGGGAAATTTACAGAAAACTCCGCTATGTAATGCTAGCATAACAATGCCACGCTGCAGTAACGACAAAGCTTCCTAGGACTAGTTAGGTAAGGCTAAGTCTAATTCAATGGAGCCTAATTAAGATTCCTAAAACTAGTAAGGTAAGGCTAAGTCTAATTCAAACGAGCCTAATTAATTGAAGCCTAGTTCAGACAGGACTAATCCAACTAAGTCAAACCAAGCCAAAACTGAACTAAAGCAAGCTTAATTGAGCTATGACAAGTAAGTTACACCTAATTAAGCGGATACTAATTATTTACCGTTAATTAAGCCACGATACTAATTAAACCAAGTCTAATAGCGATAGGACTAATTATGCGAAGCCTAATTTAGCTGATATGAACAAGTTTAGTGTAAACAAACTTCTAATTGGACCGTGTTTAATTAACTAGTACTAATTAAGCCATGCACCGCTAGGTTATTACTAGTTAAGTCAAACCTAAGCTAGCACTTATTAATCCAAGGTAAATTATGCTAAGACTTAAAGGTCAAGCCTCATTAATGCGAGACTAAATATTTCAGGAGTAATTAGGCTAACACTGATTAAATCAGGCCTAATTAAGGTAATAATCACCAAGCGATACCTAATTAAGATAATATATCAAAGCACAGCGTAACTAGGCCTAAACTAATTAGGTCATGTATAATTAAGGTAGGACTAATTAACTCAAGCATAATTATATCACGAATAATGAAGCTCAGCTTATTAAGTCATGTGTGATTAGGTTTAAGTTAAGTAGACCGAGCCTAATTAGTGTAACTCTAATTAGGTGCTGACTGATTAAGTTAAGGCTAAGTCAAGTCTCAAGAAGCTCAGACTATTAAGTTACGCCAAATTGAGCCAAACATTACAGACGTAATGATTTTAATCCACAGTAATTTACCTTAGTCAACCCTAATCTGCTGTAATCCTTAATTCGCCCTAATCTAAGTCTAGCGTAATCCGCTCTATATGCCATAGTCCACCTTAACGCACCTCAGTCTGTCTTAATCCACCCTAATGCGCCTTAATGTGCTCTAATCCACCCAAATATACCCTATAATCAGACCTAGTCCTTTAATCCACCTTATAAAAGAAATATTTTGGGTTCGACTCCAGCCATGTTACTGAATATGAGTACTAGAAGGTGGCGCATTGGAGTACCATAGGGAATAAACCCATCTACAATCACTGATTAATTGTTAATTAAAGTTTGGGAATAATTTGTGATTTATTACAGGCTGCTGGCATGCATTTGTTGGCTTCTTGGAAAACTATATTTATGGTGACTTTTGCACCGCACCGTTCGCATCCACGCCGAGGTAGTTTACGGACGCCTTCCAATGGCATCTATGAGACTTGCGCATTAACAAATATATTTTTACATATTTCCAGCAACTATTTTGCCTATATAGGGGCTCACAACGCAAGGAAAAGCGAGCGCATGGCACGCATGCACTTACGGTTTTAAAAAACGCACGCTGCGAAGGGCCCGCACACAGGCGCGGCGGGCGTGTCTGCCATCGGCCACTAGCAGCGACGCTCCTTGTAAATGCTCTATGACGAAACAGAGCATATACAAGGAGCGTGAGGAGAAGCCGCTTTTTGAGTTGAGGACTCCTGAGGAAGTGGAAGCTTTGTGCTCCGCTTGTGAATGCTATGCTTAGCGGATGACTATAGCATTTGGCTGAGATGTTCATTACGGCGTAGGCAAGCCGTAGAATATGTTTTTCCACCAAGCCTGGAGGGTGGTTCAGGACCCCTTTAACAAAATAAATGAAAATTTGGAAGTTTTTTAAAATATGCAGAGCAAATTCCATAGGGACCTTTTTTTTCTTCAAAAAGCGAACATTTGAGAAGTAAGGCAGTAGTAACCAGCAGAAAAAAATTACTATTAAATAAATTCAGAAACTTAGCTTTGAAGTAAACATACACACATCTCACTATTTGCAAGCAGTGCTTGCTTTAAATTAAAACTTCTGCCTTTTTTTTCCCTCTGTGCTGCCGCAGTTCCCTCACGCCTGCTGCTGCGTGCTGCCATGCATGCTGCGCAGGCTGCACAGCTAAAATTAAGCATGATCAGGGCGTGGTCTCAGATTGCCACGATGCAATCTTGAACATCATGCAGCGCGCATGACTGAGAGGCTCAGCACAGATATGAGGGAGAAAAATGCGATGATGAGCCATTTTGTGTGCGTTGATGAGAAGCACCTTTTCCCCTGTTACGGCCACCCACGTGCGCTACTGAAAGCTGCTGCAGTTGGGCGTCTCAGAGATTGCATCGGCAACATAGCGACTTTGATTGGCCGCAAGACGGCCAAGCTGGCGTGGCAAGTATCATCGGCCTATGCATCACGTGCGTCGTGGCGTCATTATACGCGGGACCGGCCGCGAAAAAATGTCAACCGTGGGGTGGGGGAGTTATTGGGATAGCAATGATATAAGCACTGTTAGCAGGTTTTTGCCATCGCCGTTTTTCTGTACGAAGTCCAACTCAATAACACCGCCCACGAATTATATGTTTTACGCGCGAGTAAAACTGCGCTAACGCTGGGGACAAATGCAGCTGAAGCAGAGATGAAACGACCCCGCCGTCTCTGCTGAACGAACAATGCAGTAACATCGCACCGCGTGTGATGGCTGTCATCGCTCCTCAAGCAGAGAGGAAACGCCCAGCCCTTCTTTTGTCGGGCGAAGGACCAAAAGGGGCGCTGGTGGGAGAGGGGTGGCCATGCATGCTATCTTGACAGACATTGGTAGACGGCGTCGGTAGACATCGGTAATCAACCATGCAGTCAACAGCGGCCGTTTCTGGTGGTGCCAACACGCAATTTTGACTTTGTAGACATATTTTTATCTTCTTAAAGGTACTAATATGTTTGGTACTGCACATGCAAATCGCAATCGCACATGCAATAGGTACTGCACATGCAAATCGAATTTTCGAGAATGGAATTGCATTGTCAAATTTCATTGAAGCGAAACGGTACGAGAAAATGTGTTCACTGTGGCGAGCATATTTATGCATTGACTCCTATGGACTGCTGACCGGAAACCGAGAATTTTTTGTTGCACTGAAAATTTCATTGAAGCGGCGTTCGTTGTAGCGGGGTTCGACTGTATTACTAATGAATCAAGGCAACTTACCAGTTGCAGCATTACCATTAGGTTTTGCCTTTGCGGCGCTCAATGGTCCAGCCGACATTTGGCCTCCGCCTACGATTAAACAGAAACCGGTTACACACTATCTCATAAACAGATGGGAAAATCAAAAGCAAAGCCAAATTATCGAAAAACAGGAGAGAGAGACAGAAAAAAAATTGATGAAAGGAAAAGCCGCACATTTAAATCCAAATGGATTTAAAGCCTACCCAGCAAGAGATAACATCAAACATGCCCCTTGCCACCATGTCAAAGGTATGAGGGGCAGACTTAGTGTGCAGCAGCACTTTTTACACTATTCACCGACAAAGCTCTTTGTTATGTTCCCCTTGTCCTCAGCATGGTGGCAGCTTGAAATCACAGTAAATGTGCCGCAACCTTTGAGCCATCACAATTGCACTCAGGCACGCCCACACACACGTTCATGCTCATCAACCAGCCACTCAAAGCCAAGCACATTCATTTATGCACTCATTCATCCTGCATAAGCCATGCACTGAGATTTCATTATGTCAAAAATGAGAACTGCACTAGAAATCTACACACCAATAAAATCTATCACACGACCATGGCATTAAACTTTTGTGCACAGTAAAATGTCTACATCACAATATCTACGTGATGTCATAGACCAGTCATATACATTATGCTGTGGCTCGTCTTTCAAGCAGACTAGCATGGCACAAAGTACCATTTTCAAGCAAGAGAATGACTGTATTCCGCACATACCAACTTAATGTAGGCACAGCTAATTATTTTGTCTGAAAACGCTGTTACCAAACCTGCATTTGTCTTACTTGTCAGTCTGAGGTTATTTATAAGTATTATGATGTCAGGGCCATATTCAAATGAGCATGCATTACTCTGCTTAATAAATACACATGCTTTAAATCAATGTTTAACAGCTATGCTAGCCATGAGAACCTTGCTACATTGCCTATATTGTGTGCTCAGTTTTACAAGAATAATTAAAAGGAGTTCCTTTTTAAATTAAGATCCACAATATTCAATATGTTCTGAAACAACATGGTTGTCCTTATTCACTCATCTTTTTCTAATGGGATGAGGACTTTAGGTGTGACACAAGGGGCTGTCATATTACGCTGTAAAATATGTATACATGTTTGTGACAATGCAAAATCAATGTAAGGCACTTCAGAAAATGCAAAGGTAATAGAGAACTAATGCACTCAACAATAAGAAACTGCCAATTATTGTGCACTATCAAGACTACAGAAACATTCACATAACCCCAAGGAGTTTCTCATAATGTTCCCCAGGTTTCTGACGAAAGCATGGCCATAAATATAAGAGCAATGATCTTGCATGTCAAAAAATTACGCAGTGTGTCAGCCTCAATAAGATGCTTAGCACCTGGTTTTGCCACAGCCAACACTTACTGACATGGACTGAACTACGGAAGCTTGGTAATTTGTATGTTGCCACTAAATAATGTAGTGAACAGATGGCATTGTTAACAGGCATAGTGCTACAGCAATATAACAATTGCAATGGATAAGCAAAATGACAATCATAGAACAAATGAGCTGTACATCTGAATTACCGAACTGATTGACAAACCAAACATTTAAAAGAACTATGGATGCTTTCTGCCACATGGTATGATACAAAAGAATTAAGGCTTCACTAGTAACCATTACGTTCTGACCACATTTTACAAAAGCTACAGAACTAAGAATTTATGATGTAGACTTTTTATGGTGCAGCAAGAATTCATACATAGAAACAGTGTTGTCAAAGTTCTAAAGGTTTAAACCTTGTGCAATAGAGCTGACACATTAGCAAGCAGAGCAACTGTGCATAAAAATATACTTTAAATAAATTTCTGTATGCTCTGTTACAACTTAAGACAGTATTCTCAGTGCATGCCAAGTGCATACCAAGCACCCAGACAGACTTCGTTATTCCACATTCAAATCCTTAAAAGCACCTGGCAAGAAAGAGAGAGGGAGAGAGAGGAAAATAATATAAAGAAATCACAACAACCTGGCGTATCACACTCAAACACCGCCTTGCACACCAGTCAAGCACACATGGTCTCAGGAGCCACACAAAGTCACGCTTAACACGGCTGTGTGTCACTCTTGAGAAATCGGGGAGGAGACAGGCACTAGCACATTCTGCGTGACAGTCGGAGGGCATGGTGTGAAGAGATCAGGCACAAGGTAAATGGCCCAGTGACATGCCAATTATTTCAGACTGCTCGTCCCCGAGGTAAATCCAGTCACACCGCACCAAAGCCTGCGACACCAGCTCCCCTTCCCACCCAGCAAATTCCCCAAAGAAAGTGTTGTAAAGCTAAGTAGGCACTCCATAAGTGACATATACGTGGCAGTCAGTTTGTCAACCAGCATCAACCAAGCCACCTGTAAAGAGGCATTGCAACAAGAGTTAATTAACAAAAATCACTTTCACAGGGCAACAGATGTGACAAACAAAAATTTCAGTGTCTCATTTGCAAAAAATGTCACAAAAGCACAAACTTACAAGCTGTACTGTAGACTACAAAGAATAAGCTAAGTTCAGAGATATCCCACATTACGTTTACAGAAAGAAAGCCAGATCACAAGCTTGCGGGGAGACATCACTCTAGGCCTCTAAAGTACAGTTAAACCTCGATATAACTAAGCCACTAAAAATGACAATTTGCTTTGTTATATTGAAACTTTGTTAAAATGAAATTTGGTCGTTTATGCCATGTACTGCCACAGAAGGATTCTTATTTACACAGAAAGCCCACGAGCACGCCTTAATAACAGCAGTACGAAAAATGAACTAATTTGGATAGCATTTACAAAAAAAAAAATGTTTGTGGGGAAGTGGAAACACTGACTTGATAACGTGCCGTCGAAGCCCTCGTCACAATAGCCATACATCACGCATAAAGCCTAAAGAAGCAAGAGATGGTGGCTTGCTATCAAAACATCGGGTGCTTCCCAGATCAAAAGAGTGACACAGATGTTATGTTCACAAAAGTTGACAGCTTGGGGTTCCAGAAAGAAGCTCACTTGCAGGCGGCTCTCACTTATCTTGCAGATCTCCTGCAAGATAAGCGAGAGCCGCCTACCGCTTCTACAGCTACACAAACTTGCCACTTCACAATCGGTGATTACAGAAACACCAAATCAGGTACT
This sequence comes from Hyalomma asiaticum, assembly GCA_013339685.2. Lineage (NCBI taxonomy): Eukaryota > Metazoa > Arthropoda > Arachnida > Ixodida > Ixodidae > Hyalomma > Hyalomma asiaticum. The sequence goes on from CM023481.1 coordinate 301,193,440, forward strand.
GACCGACGGTGCAGGGCGAGGCAAAATGTGGAACTGTGTTGGTTATGGAGTATGCAAAGTACAATACGATGTGCGAGGCTGATCCCCTGCATGCTCGCCGTTCACCCCACTCTGGTAATGAAGAGGTGAGCATTCAGATTTCCCCTTGCCCACTGTCTGCGGGTGGGAGTGGCGCAGCTCGTCGGTGGCCACTTTGTAGAGTGACGCGCAATTTGAAGAACATGTTTACAAAAACTGTGTGCAACTCGTCCCTCCGTCTGACCACTGGAACCAGCAGAAGTTTCAATTTATCAGCTTGGTTTACCCCTGCGGTAGCACTGAGACTTCGTTATATGAAGAAAATCACAGATAAAAATGCTTCACTGTATGAAGATAAAAGATACATGGTGTTCTATGGACATCAAGCTGTAAAAACCCAAGTACTTTGCTATATCGAGAGCTTTGTTATATTGAAGTTCGTTATATCGAGGTTTAGCTGTACAAATTATTTTGCACTGTGTTGGTAGCAAGAACTTGGAGTCTTTCACTCAAGGTGTATTTTGTTTATATTTTTGATCCAGAATAGATAGCATTTCAGAACATATGCCACTAAACCTTTTTTTTTTCTGTCTACCCTCACATACGTGCTTTTGATTTGCTAAAACAGTGTCACAGGTAAAGATGGAAGCTCTGTAGATCTTCAGCACAAAAATGAAAATTAAAGCAGCTATCCATATATTCAAAAAGCCCCTAAGTGTTGTTTAACACTGGACCTGCCTCTCCCATGGCCCAGACAGCCACTCATTCAAATAAAGTTTTACTCACTCAGCTACATGTAATGTCATATTATTAGTAACCTTGCATGATGGGGGCTACAGAAAGCAACATGCGCTACAATTCAATAACAGAAATAAAAAGCTGTGATGGCTTTCAGTTAATGCTGACATGAAATAGCTCCAATAAAAAAAATATGAGCTAAACACATGCAACACTACTAGCATGGTCACTAAAGGCTTTTTAACTCTTTCTGGTCTGCATTAATCACTGCCATAAGATAGAGGATATAAGATGCAGTTTGTGCATCTGAACAAAAAAGTAAAATGTTCCCAGAACAGTTTTGGCAACATATTAAAAGCTAATTTCATTAACTGTCAGCAAATCAAAACATTGAAGACAGCATATAGTTCTTCGAGCTTAATAATGATGTGGATTATGACGTGGAATGTTTGAAAACCCTTTCTGTGCCACCCGAGACAATGAATTACGGTACCGCACAGAAACACAGCATCACTTTTCTGCGACACATGGACATGTTTGAAGTATCAGCTATTTGTCCGCCGTGTAAAATTCCCAAGTTATGTAGGCAGAGTACCTAACACTATCATTGCTAGGATTCCCTTTTGTTTGCCTTCTCTACACCTAACATATTTATTGAAAACATTATTACTGCTACAGTAGTGATTAACTGGACCAGAAAGGATTAAACAATGTTGCCTGTAACGTGCTGAAGATTTAGGTATAAAGTCGACACTTTTATGAAAGAGGCAGGCAGTGTCACAAGCACTGAACCACTTGTAATGCTTAAAAGGCCACAGGAGTGACACCACTTCTTATGGCAATGCACACACACATCAAAAGTGATCAGTTCTCTTAAGTGTCAGACAAACTGATTAATTTACTGCTGTGCATGGGTGGGACTTGAAGCTTATCTTAAAGGGACACTAAAGAGCAAAATTTCTTGCGTGTTACCAAATTACCCTTTCACAATACCAACAGCAGCACACTTGCCACGAGAGAATGCTTCATTAGCAAGAAAACGCACGAAAAGAATATACAGGTGCCGATGCTGCCCTCACGTTCACCAACTCGCAGTGACTCAAATATTGAAGGTGCCTGCTATGGCGCACAAAATTATTTTCCGCTATAAATGAATCAAGTTATGCTGTAGGGGGGCACCCGAGACTCAAAGTAGCAAGATTCGTCAAATTTCACTGAGCCAATGTGGCCAAAATACGAAGGAAATACTTGAAATTGAGGTCACGCTTACATTCGGGTGCGAAATTCAAAAATGAAAGTTTAACCTTCATTTTCTGTTCTAATGCTGAATCTATGGTGGCGAAATCAACAACAAGAGTTCTCAAATAATAATCTATATGCTTAAACTGTTTCACTGTTTCTTTTTAGTGTCCCTTTAATGAATGATTACTACAAAATGAGTAGGTAGGTACCTCTGAACTGCTACCCAACCGCAAATGTAATGCACACGAACAGGAAAAAAAATTATACAAAACTGTGTGTGGGATGTTACTGAATAAATGAGCTGACAAAATATTGTACTTACCACATGCATGACTTAAAAGCATAGGGTGTCAATTTTGAAAAGCTAGAGCTCTAAGCGGTGTTAAAAATTTAGGCAGTTAGGATCATTTTCCTTAGAAAAGTACGAGCATCTATCATCTATCTATCAAATATTTCTGTGATGGACAGGCTTATCCCTACTGGTGAGTGCTCTGCTCTGCTGTGGCAGATTAAGATTATAACAAATAAAGTGCTGCTAAGCAAAAATTTACACAAGCATGCCATACTCTTTTTTTTTTAAATGCTAATATATGTTCAGTTGTTCCCAGCCCAAAGTAACATAGTGGCCTTCACAGTCCCACCCACAGCAGTGCTGGCAGATCTAAAGAAACATAACCTTAAAAACGGCTGTCGATGGTAGGAGAGAGCTAGGGACAGGATGGGCAGTCAGTGGTGCCTAAGATGCAGTGCACAGTTGCAGTCACTCTGTGTTGTTGTTGCAGCTTATGTGAATGTCCAAACGCATAAAGGCACAGTCAATGCAAACGCTTAATGGGTATATGCAAAAAGTGTCGAGAAAAACCTCTGTCATGGCAGAGAGAGTGTAGTAGGAGGAGGAGCCGCCCAGGCAGGGGAGGTGTGAGCGATCACACCCTTTGCACAACACACCGATAACCCCAGGGAGGGCGCTCATTCCTTTAACCTGCAGTCTGAGAAATGGGGAGGAACAACACAACAGTTTTCTCTTGCTCTCCAGTGCCACATGCTTTTTTTTTTTTCTTTCGCAACTCGTCAGTTCAATGAAACACATATCAAAAACATAGCGCACACACACTAGGGTCCAACATGCTGAAAGCCGGCCTCCAGAAACAGCCCCATGATGTTCAACATAGATTTCTCACTGGCCCCTCACGATTTTGGATTTCAACTTGATAGTTTTATCCTTTTGTACTTGTCCAACATGTGAAAGGTGCTGCAAATGACCACATCTTTACTGCAATCCAGGCTTCGAGCAAGGAGCAGACAATAAGCATAAACTATCTATTGTTATCTTCGAGCATATGAGTTGCTCGCATTTTTAAGCACCCTCTGCTGATGTGCTTATCCTATGCTCTTTTGCACCCGAGGCATTGCTGCAGTGAAGATGGTAAACATCTGCAGTGTTAGTCCAAATGATAGTAGGCCAATCCCAACTACTCAGTTAACTTACACACACACACAAACACACACCCACACCCAAGCACACCACATTCAGACCATGTGCTTCAAAAGTGGTTGCCCTTCTCTAAAAGACTGTGCTGCATCATGAGCAAGGTACTATTCAGGACATAGTTTTTGTAGGGCCACAATAAATGCTGATGCCAGTATACTGAATGATCAGCATAAATATTGTGAAATTATGGTTAACTGCTACTGAAAAACAAAGAAACCATATAAAATAGCACCTTTTACGGAATGCACTTCATGGAATCTTCATGTAAAAACACTGTAATTCAAATAGCATTCTTGTGATTTTTAGATGTTTCTTTCTGACTATCACGGATGAGTGCTGCCTGAAATACGACCAAAATTTTGACATAAATACATGTTCTTAGATGACAGCGAGTAAGGCACTTAAGATTAACCAGAATTTCGGTGTGCCCCATTTTATCATTACCTGTGTCCTTTCCCCTTTGTCTTTGTCATTATACCAGTTCAGCTGATTAAAAATTACACAAGTGCAGCCAAACATCTCTTTAAGTGCTAAGCAAGTATGAACATTGCCTCAGTTTAGAAACTATCAACAGTTCTAATCCCCAATCCATGTCACCAACTACATGTGAATTACATGGCCTCATTAGTTCCACACCCTCTCCACAACCTGTCCCAGCCAGGGGAAGGAAGATGAAAGGCCAGAAATTGAGTACATAAAATGTACAACTATGTAAAAACAAGGTCAAATGAATTACTTATGCCCCAAAGAATACAGTGCATGACACTGCACACCAAAAGCAATGACAAAGCAGATTAAGGCCAGTTTTGAAGCACCTAAATAAATTCATACATTGCGCTCATTTCAGAGTGAAAGCCTCCACATCAGGGTTTCCACTCGACATCACAAGTGCCTCAGACCAGGCATAATGGCCTCAACAATGTCCCAATCATAACCAAATGTTGCGTCCACTATTGCACGTCCCTCACTTCCTTCCCCACATAATTCTTTCCTTCATAATGACAACACTGCTTCCTCGAGCCTTCTATTGCTTAACCTGGTGGGAAGCAGCTTTCAATCCGAAAGTGTTGCCCTGGTACACACGCTACCATTCATCCATCAGCAACCACACCAGCTTCATAGAATGAGACAACAGGCACCAAGAAAGAAGACAGTGCTAGGAAGAGGTGGTGCCCTGCGCCAACAGCACATGAGCAGGAAGGAAGGGACACTGCCTGGGCCCTGCACAGCTGCACACCTTCCACGCTCTCACTCACCCAATGGACACATGCACACACCTTTGCATACCATCACACATACCAAACATAAAAGCAAATGAGGAAAAAGTAAAAAAAAAACAAGAACAAAAAAAGCTATTCCTCCAAACTGCACAGGAAGGCAGAGTTGCTGCCCATCTGGAGCTGGAGGGGGGCTGTCCGCAGCAGAACCAGACCTTCAGCATGCTACCCCACAGCAACAAAGGCACATCAATTTAACAGAACAACAGGTCACACATTTGTTTGTCTACAATGTCAGCCTGATGTGTACCTTTATGTGTGTCTGTATGTGAGGAGTAAAAAAAAAGAGAGAAGGCAGAAAGAAACTGCAATTAAAAGTATGGTGTTGAAGAGGCAGCCACAGGAGTATCCTTGAAAAATGACTAAAAGCAGGCAATATAACACGATGTTGTGCTACCTTAGGTGTAGAATTTTCAGTGCTCAAAATCTGTATGTGGAATAAAGAATGACCTTTGCACAACTGAAGTTTAACTACTTGAGACTTCAAGTGTGTGTCAAGTGCTTTCCTCTAATTGAACTATTATTCTCACCTGAAGCTTGCAAAAAGCACTGAACACTGAGTCAATTATACTTGGTTTACTGTACGAAGTTTAGTGTTTAAAGGTTTGTGCATAACTAGATACCCATGCCTAACACTTAGTTTGAGGAACAGCAGTCAAGTCACTGACCCCTTCCACTGATAGTGTACGAGCTTTGTTTCACTCTGTGCTTAACATTTTTTTTATAAAACTACAAAAGGTCAGACCAATACAACACTGCTCTGAGAGTGGAATGATCAAAGTGTTTCCTTACAAACACAGGCCATTATTCAGACCTTGCACAACTCAACATGTATGTACCATCATTCCTCTGGTATAACTGCCTTTCTGAAGTAGTATTTCGAACACATGCCACATGGCTTCCTAAAGAAAAAGACTGTAAAGTGTTAAAGGCAATAAATGTTATTTTTAATGACTACCACAAAGCACATGAACACAAATGTTCTGAAGCATACTAGGCTTTTAATCTTCACAAACAGAGCTGCTGAGCGAAATTGGCATCTCAGGACCTTAATATAGGAAAAACAGGTACGGGGGTTTTAGTGTTCTCAATGCTTTTAAGCTTAGCTAGTATACCGTAAAAGTCAAATGTGACATTCTGTAGGATTATTTCCAGTGCCTTCATTTTAGCAGAACTCAAAGCAGGGTTCTCCCCAGAAAATTTTAAGCAGTGGACTCTCCGTGAATGGGAATGGAAAAAGAAGGGCAAGATGTTTAAGAATTACAAATTTTCATCCCACTTATTTTGTCATCAAATATGCAATATTGCAGCACCATAACGCAGTGAGAAGTGGAAGCTCCTACCCAAAATTAAAGGAGTACTGACACCAATTTTCGAAGCCGAGTTTACTCCACCATACAACTCTCCTATATGCGTAAACAGCTCTGAGCAAATTTTAAGCTCAGGAAATGCTGATAACATATTTTAATTTGACGTCAAAGTCAATATTCACATGGCGTGCCTGCTGACATCGACACTAATGTGACGTCAGGCTACAGTACAAATTTTGGTGACTTCACGCAGCAGTATGGCAAGTTGTGATGACGTCAGGTACAAAAACATGCAAAATGGCCGCTCACGCGTCACTCTCGGTCGTCTGCTCTCGGCGTTCAGCCGCCGTAGCTAAGAGTGCCCGTGAAGTGAACAAGCGAAGTCGAATTACCCTCTATCGTCGTGTGTGCCCACGCATAATCGAAAGGCAAGCTCGCTATGGTGCCCCTGAAATGCCGCGGAGGTCTCGGAGGCCACCTTAGCTTACCGCGGCCTCCGGAGCCACGCCGACACCAAGTATTTGCTGTCGTCGCGGAGTCGCTATACAAAATTTTGTACATCGTAGACCCCGCACTTGCTGCAGGCACTGTGCGCGAGAGACCACTGGGCGAAAACGTCACGATTTTTTGCAGGAGCACGTCCCGAGGAGCTCATTACTATGCACATACTGTGTCGTGACGTCAGGCTACAGTAGGAACCGAAACCAGCTTTTAAAGGCATGCTGTAAATAAATTTTCACGGTGCGCTCACGCTTACCAGTACGTTTTCTGGGCTCTGGACGGCTTGGCCTTTCATTTCATGCAATAAAACGCCAACTGAAAATTTTCGTGGCAGTACTCCTTTAAAGAAGAACTAATGAGAATTTTTGGTCATGCATCTCTTGCAGCTATTATACAAACCCGTCACATACAAAGCATATATGCAATGACTGAAATTCACACATGGGAAATGGAAGCAAGGGTGGTTGTGTTCCAAGCATTCGCACTGTAGTTCACTAACTGAGGCCAAAAAGCCACCTGTTCGGACTTTCTTTTTTTTACACAACCAGGTGATGAGAGGCGTGGCCTGCCTGCATTGCCATTTATGGTCCTTCAGGAGCACATTTCAAAGCCAGAGTGGTGAGCAGTAAACCAGAGCAGGGGGCGGTGAAGTGGAGCAGTGGGTGACATATCTATGACCGCCCACCATGGGGAGAACCCTACAAAAGCAATTCACTTTTCTTCTAAAAGAAAACAACTGAGAAGAAACGTAAAAGCTACAGGCCTCAAGCACCATTGCTATCCAGTAAACCAATAGGAAGCCTATATAAAAAGGAACTCTAGCAATGACCTTGACTAAATTCATACTGCAAATTTACAAGGCATAATTAAACTTTAGGCCAAAGCTGCAATATCTGTAGGCAAGACAGTTCTGGCAGCCACTATCAACAAAAAAGGTGCCGAATGACGACTGATTGAAAAAATAAAAGCATCTAGGGGTGCCCCTCTCAAGCCTATTCTCTCTATTCTGGAAATCGAACAAGACTGCTGCCCCCGTTTCCCCCTTATTTCCTGTACTCTGTGCACACAGGGATGCCCAAACCAACAGTGTACAACACAGCAGAGACCTATGTGGAAAATCTGTCCCCCTGCTGGAGTGGGACATGCCTCATCAATTCCCATGAGGATGGAGGTCCAAAACCTACCTGACAGGGGCAAATAGGTGAATGGGTGGGGCTCACTGGCCCTTCCCCCACTGGTCACCACCAAATGCACCACCACAGGGTGCCCAACATCCTGGTTTCTGTAGGCGGGCACACGGCAAATCAGATGAGTCTGCATGAAATATGGTACAGCCATGTAACTGCAGGCATGACCATGCTAAACTAAGCCACACAACTTGCCGTAGTGACAGAGACTTCTCCCCCCCCCCCCCCCCACTGCTAGATACTGGCTCTCTCCAACGAAGAGTATTTAGTCAGCTTAATCTCTGCTTCCCTTTCACTTTTATGAAGGATACAGAAGAAAGATGATTAATTACATTAGAATGCATTACTGCTTTGCAAACTGTTTGGTGTTTGTCCAGGGAGAAAGAAGCTTTGAACAGAAAATGCTGCACATAAAAGCAGTGTATATGACTATGCTAGTTAGTACTTAAACAAGAGATGAACACAAGTGGTAATGTTGGTAGTAATATTGCTAACACTACTTTAGTATCATTGTACTCAACTACAGTAACAATGACGACACTCTGTGACCTCCTAGACTGCACCTTTTCACAGTCTGTGGGCACTTATTTGCAAAAAAATTACTCAGCTGCCTCCACATTTACCTTTATTGTACTGGATCTTTTTGTATGCAATGAAACTCATTTTTAAATAGTCAATGAGTGAACTACTACTGATCATACACTTTACAAATATCTGTGAAAATGCAAGTGTAATCTACTTCTACTAACCAACAATTCATGACTGTCAACCAAAATGCTGTTTACCAAATCCTGACAGAGCACGAAGGAGTAACTAATTACCTAAAGTTGGTTATGCGAAGACAGCTCTGCTCTAAATGTGGAAAGCAAGAATTAACTGAAACTGGAATTTAAAACTTCAAAAGTTGATGCTATGGATCACTGCTGCCAGTGGACATATTTCCAGATGCTAAAATGTTAAGCTCTGCATAACAAGGATAACAATCTTTGTTACATCTTACCGGTTGCAAATATTCCTTTTCTGGAACAACACATTTTTCCCATACATAGTTTGGCTCACACTCTCCCAAATTATCTGAAAGTAGAGAGTAGTGGCATTGAATACACAGTAAAAGGTGATCAGCAGCAAATAGCAAGCTAGTGAAACTTGCACTTAAGCAACATATAGTACCATAAAAACCCATGTATAGTCAGATGTTCACTTCCAAATTTTACAACATCAAATTTGTGCTTTGTGCCACAGGGTCCATTATAAAGGTAATGCGCATTTTCTGAGAAAAAATAGACTTATTCATTGGGTATGTACAAATGATCAAAATTCTTCAAAATACTCTCCCCTGAATCGATGCACCTGCAGAGACGTGTCTGCCATGCCTGGAAGGCACCCTCAAAGTCCTTGACGGGAATGTCTCTCAGGAACGCTGTCACATGCTTTTGGATGCTTTCCACGTTCTCCAAATGCTTTCCTTTCAGCTCTCTGTTCAGTTGGGGAAACAGGAAAAAGTCGCACGGAGCCAAGTCGGGACTGTAAGGGGAATGGGGGACCACTGGGGTGTTGCTCTGGGCCAGGAAGTTTGCAATGATGAAGGGCGTGGGTGAGGGCCCTGTCATGGTGGAGCTTGACCATGTTTTTGATGTCAGTCCTCACATGCGCAACCCAGCGTTTCAATCTCTTGAGTACCTCCAGGTAAAAGGCTGAGTTGACAGTTTCCCCCTGCGACATGTTTAGGGGGTAAGCAATTTGCCGGATGCTCAATTGACGGGACGGTCGGACCGCAAATCTTTGTGCATGTGATCCACGTTTTCATCAGTTCTGATTGTTGCTGGGCATCCAGAACGGGGTTTGTCAGCGACCTCCTCCTGGCCCTCCTTGAATGCCTTGTGCCACCTCTCGCACTGTGATCTTGAAATGCAGCTGTCCTTGAAGGCCTCTTGAAATGTTTAGAATGTTTCGGATGCATTCTTTCTAAGCTTCACGCAAAACCTTTCTGTTGAAGCAAATGCTGTTGAAGCAAACGCTCCATCGTGCTGTGTTACAAAGTCAAAAAAGGAAAGAAAAGAATAAAAGTTTCATGCGGAAGCACATCTTTCCGCTCACACTGCAAGGAGTAAACTGGCAACTAGCTGTCTGTATAGGACAGACCCCTCACATTAACTGACCAGTTTTACCCCGTCACCATGGATAGCCGCATCAGAACAAAATCATGTGCATTACTTTTATAATGGACCCTGTATATGAAGATACAAACATTTTCAGCCCAAATTCACAGTTCTGGTTTCAGTATTGCTCAGCGCTATGTGACAACCTTCCCAACTAGGTTTTTGCATGCTCTCATCAGTCACCATAACAACCATGATGACACTGCAGTGGTCATGCTCTAAGCAATGTCAGGACCACAAAAGCAGTATTTGGTTACCTTTAAGGGAAAAGTGATCTTAGCTGTAGAAACAATTAGAAAATATGCTATGGTGGAGCAATTCAGAATGAAGAAGTGCAGCAGTTGTGGTTCGGAGAAACATAAAATGAAGCCCTCTTTGTGTGCACCAGTGTGGGAAGAAGTTTCCAGGCACTGTGAAATGCAGCGATTCCTGACATTGAACGCTGAACAAGAACCAGCAGATTTCATACAAGAGCAACAAACTCCACCTCTCACTGTCAACATTGTTGTGAAATCAGGATAGTGCAACGTCACTTAGCAGCCTGAGAATTAAAACACAGGAGTTTTAAATGCAAAAATAATTTCTGGGGTTTTATGTCCCAAAACCATGATATTCTTACAAGAGACACTGTAGTGGAGGCATCCAGAGATTTTGACCTCCTGGAGTTTAACGTGCACTGACATCGCACAGTACAAGGGCCTCTAGCGTTTCACCTCCATCGAAACGTGGCAGCCACAACCGGGATTCGATCCCGCGACCTTCAGACCATCAGCCGAGTGCCATAGTCACTGGACCACTGTGGTGGGGACTTTAAAACAAAACAATGTTTTACAGCAAATATAATGATGTGTACACAGCCAGCGCGACGGTTGGCTGTGGTGACTGCCTAAGAACAATGAGCCGGCATGGCTTTGAGTATCATTGAGGCCTTTGTCTAATATCAAGCCCAATAACGTTGGGAAGGCCTAAACTGCTCTGTTCCACAATGCTCTCTTGGCTTGCATAAGTGGGGTAGACGAGATTCGCCAAAAGTTGAAGAGTGGGAGTCCGGTCTCACGCAAAGTATACGCAGTCAGACTCCATTGGTAGGGGTGAAAAGATTTGACGCAGAATGACAATTCACCCTTCCACTGGTATGGAGAGAGGTCACAGAAAGAGCTGTAGTTGTGGCACAACAACACTAAGCTACTGCAATCACAACCAAGGGAAACTGCTAGAGAAAAGGGCATTCAGCAGATAGACTTCAAGGCAAGGTCTTGCGTGCTGTGCTGGGCTTTCTTTATGGTGGCGCACACTGATATCACAGAAGCTGACAGAAAGCTACAAAGGACGGCTTGTGGCCTTTTAACAGCATGTGATTTCACTGTGAAAGTTAGTGGACTTTCAGCTAGGTCAGATTAACAACACTGATCAAATGCTGGTCTATCCAATGGCATAGCTAGGAATTTTTTTTGGAGGAAGCGCTCTCTTGACACTATGTGAAGGTTGAGCATGCGAGATGTAGTGGCCTTTAACACTTCGTATCTTATGAACATAGAAATTTCGGGAGGGGCATGTGCTTGGTCTATCTCAACATGCCCTTAACACTAATGGTGCAGAAGAAAGGCTCTAGGCGAGTTTCCGTGGGGACAACTGGAAATGAGGAAATGCAGGTCACGGTAATGTTGTCCTGCACAGCAGACGGTCACAAGCAACTATCCTACTCAGTGTTAAAACAGAAGACTGCCAAACAGAGCCAACGTTAAAAAAAAATTGTGTTGTGCATTGTCCAGAAAAGGGGTGGGCAGACAAAGCACTCTTGCTTGAATAAATCAAGTCTGTTTGCGAATTTTTGTAAGAGATCAGGAGTAGGCACACCACATAGTGTGGAGTGGGTGGCAGCACAGCGAGAGCAGTGCCACTCGATCCACCATTGGAATACAGTGAGTATGAATGTGCGACCAAAACATCTTAAGTCAGAAAAGAAAAATGTGGGTAGCGGTAATCTGTCGTTTGCTCGCCATTCGCTGCGCTGTCACTGTTTGCAATATGGGACCTACGAGGGGCGTTCAATAATGATTTCCCCTGACTCACTTCTGTTTATTGCAGGGTGCTGAAACTGCGCATGTGTAATGACATATGTCTCTATAGGTCACGTGCCAATGTGCAACTCTGAACTAATAAGGGTCTTGCTTTTATTTGTGCTGATGTGGTGTGAGGTGTGGGAATGAATGCAGTGGAACAAAGAGCAGTCGTCAAGTTCCTATACTTAAAAGGCTGCATTCCAAGGGACACTTTCGATGAGATAAAAGAGGTTTAGGTGGAGGATTCCCCATCATATGATGTAGTGAAGAAATGGCATCGTCAATTCAAATGCGGTCGGACTTCGGTAGAAAAGGCTCTGATTGCAGGACGACCCCACTCCGCCAACGATGAGCACACCATCCAGCAAGTGGAGGCCGCCATTTTGTAAAATCGCCACGTAACCGTTCAAGACCTCGCCAAAAATGTCAAGATTAGTGTGGGGTCCGTGGAAAAAATTATTCAAGACCGTCTTCACATGCGTAAGCTATCCACTCCACGGGTTCTCCGGCTGCTCTCACTTTTCCAAAAGCAGGAACGTGCCGAGTGCTCGCAGGCTCTCTTGACCATGTGTCGTGGAAACCAGGAGGACTTTTTCAACTGACTGATTACACAGGATGAAAACTGGGTGCATCCCTGTGATCTGTAGACTAAAGTCCAGTTGATGCAGTGGAAGCACTTGGACTCATCGCCTCCAAAGAAGGCACGCACTCAGCGCACGGCAGGCAAGGTCATCCTCACAGTCTTTTGGGACCAGCACGGAGTAGTCTTGATGGATTTGCTAGCAAAAGGTGCCACAATTACTGGGGCATACTACCCTTCACTGCTGTGGAAATTGCGAGAGTCCATCAAAAAAGAGAGACGTGGCATGCTCACCAAAGGTGTCCGCCTTCTGCAAGACGATGCCCCAATTCACAACTCACATGTTGTCCAGATGGAAGCACGCTGCTGCTGCTTTGAAATTCTACCGCATTCCCCTTATTCACCTGGCTTCGCACAATTGGACTTCCATTTCTTTCGAACAGTGAAGTCATACTTGAAGGGCAAGCACTTTCCAGATGATGAGACTCCGACTTCTGAAGTCACAAACATGGCTTTTGGAGCAACCTGTCGACTTCTACAAGCGAGGTGTTTAAAGTTGCATAAAAAGATCGGAGAAGTGTGTGTCCCTGGGTGGAATCTATGTAGAGAAGGACTAATAAATCTGCGAAGTTTCGTTGCTCTCCGTCCAGAGGAAGTGGCTCAGGGGAAATCTTTATTGAACGCCCCTCGTACATGCCACGATGGTGCTTGATCCTGCAACTAAAGCTGTTGCCTGCGATGATTAAAAGATGGATTTGGATGCTCAGTACCGCCTGCTTTCATTAATGCTGCTGATGCTGTGGCTGGAACTTGATTCTTGGTGTTGAGCTCTGTCATAGACTGGTGCCTCGAGTCTTTTAGCCAGGTGATGCTTTGCTCCCAATGCCCACAATGCATGTGATGTCAGGAAAGATGAACTGGGACTGCTAAAATTTAGTGAAGTATTGTTGGAAATCTCATTTCCCTCAATAGCGTCAACCAGAATACTAACTACGCTTTATTCCTGCGGGATAAAGCAAAATAAAAACAACGGAGGCTACCACGTTAAAATGTTACCTGACTACCTTCGCACTCCACCAACTCCACTTTTCAGGTGAAAGCAGTAGACCCGACTGCTCCCTCCTGCTCTCAGCACAGCGAAACCACTCGTTCTAACACTCAGTGTATTCATTTTAAAGTCCCAAACGTCTCTGGATGGGCCTGGACACCTGTGGCATATTTTTTCATGTCTCATGCGACCTCCAGGAAGCCCTGCCCACTGGTCCAGGAACGGAAGTATGCATGGGATCAGCTGGATGTTCTTTGCGAGAACCGAGTGGGCCATAGGTGGTCCGGGGCAGCTGGCAGACCAGGTACACCATGAGGACTTTGATTCAGTGCTCGTACTCCATAGTAGCCATGGGGAGAGCACTTTCAGTGTACTTTCTAGTGCTCCTGTTCTCTCAACGGAATTTGCCATGCGTAGCGTCAGCAGCACCCAGTACTGGTGGTGCTACTATCAATACTTGTGCTGAATGCTTTTCAGCCTGATCTGGCTGACTTAGTGAATTGAGTGCTGCACAAATCCCACACCAAGCAGCTCACAGTCATACCAGAAGATATACATCCTGGCAGCAACTACTTGATGTACGCTTGAATGAATCATTCAAAGACCACATCAAGCACCTGTATATGGAGTGGATGAGGTTGGGAGAGCTTGAAGCAACTCTTGCCAGATGGCGGAAATTGGCCTCTCAACCTATGCACTGCCCATCGATTACCAGAGCTTGGGCCTGCATTCTTGAGGAGATCGTCCATCACGCACTCAAACAATGTACAATGTTCAACATTGAACACCCTTGATGGCACTGAAGATGAGATGATTCGGAAGGACATCTCTGGCAATTCACTCACCGAGGAAAGTGCGTGAAATGATCCTAAGTATATACTATAGAGCTATTTATTCTTCATAAGTGCTAAGGCTGGTCGTCAGATACTTGAGCGGGTCAGAGCTTGAGCAGGTCAGAGCAGGGCAGCACAAGTGCCGTTGCCAAGCCAAGTGCTGGAAACCATAAATCTCTAGTGTCCCACTTATATGCTACAATGCAAGTAAATGCTTTCAGCTACCGCTACATGTGCACAACTTTCTTGCTCCATTTTTGCTATCCACAAATTACACCTCGAACTATATACAGGTCCTAGCTATACAGACCTGCACATAGTTCCACATGAAGTGGGAGATTACTGTTTGCAACGTGGTGGTAGATCAAACCAGCTGTTCGTGCAAACAGGGGGTGAGTACATAACTACTGGGGCTGTCGTGAAGAAACCTACACATGCTCAAAGTACCAACATTTTAGAAAGCGCTATGAGGGTGGAATTATTAATTTGTATAATTTTTCATATATTCTAAGCAATTCTTATGACACACATACATATTTAGCTGAAGCCTCCAGTGGCACACAGCATGATTGTGTTGGATCCTTAGTTAATTTACTTGCAGGGCACATGTAAATCGCACGAAAATCTGCAATTCAGCTACATAATATCCAAAATTCTAATTATATTTGCGACGCTTTGGGAAACATGTTTGCACAGTCCAAGAGAATTCTGTGGTGAAGCTTTAACGATTTAGCAGAAACATTTTCGTAGCACCGCTTTCTTGGAATGAACTCAGCATTTCAACAAGTGATGAAATGACTTGCGGTTCTGATTAAGTAGCACCTTTCTGAAGCTGCAGCTTCTCTTTAGGTCAGATTGGTTGGTTTTGGATAGCACAGTCGCCGACCGATAATTTGGGCATGCTCATTAATTCCGACAGTTGCGCGACACCACCAATGTCCTCATAGACTTAATAGGAAAATTTAGCGTGTCCAGTAAACTGACATATGCGAAGCACTTTGTGTAAAGTGGAATACCGGGTGTAAACAGCACATGCGCAAAGATGGCCGATTACCTAAAGTGTATGCCATCTGTTTTGAATCAAGCAGTCGTCGCATGCTCTGTAGCCCCTTACTTAATGATTGATGGTTGTATCTGCCTTATCTTTGTATCATGAAACTTCAACAGTGAAGTATCCATGACAATTCGACACTGTTTCTGAGAGCCACATTCAAATTATTGAGGCTGTAGGCGTAGCGAGTGGCTGCCAGAATCTCTGAGGACATAAATTATGTGGGTTTGCTTGTTCCCAATTATCACCCATAGCTGACGCCACTTGACTGCGACAAACAACGCTACACGCCATCCGGTATCCGCTACACTTTACGTATACCAGTTTACCGGACAGTCCAAATTATCGGTTGTCGAGTGTATTGAGAACTTACACCTTCTACCTTGTGAGATATTTAGTTCAGAACCGAGTTGTATAATAACAATCGCATCGTAAAAGAACCGGGTAAAAATATGGTAACTAACAAATACAAATTATGGTTCAAATGGCGAGATATAGCGGTTCAGAAAGATACAGATGTTTTCTGCCACCATCGACAGGGGAGGGGGGCACGACCCCATGCCTGACAGGCACTGCAGCCCATGCCCATGCAGCCTCACAGGAGGAGGTGATTGCTGGTGGCGGAGCAGGCGAGCTCGCCAAGTCCTTACTGTGACGTCACATCAGCGCGACCACAGCGACACCTGTGTTCGCTCTTGTGGCTAATATGGTGTATCTTTAACCAAACCAAAAATTCCAAACTTTTTGTTTCACATACACAAGAAGCTGGAAATGTATGAGAACAACCAACATCATCATCTATAATTTAATAACAAGTAATACTCACCAGAAGCAGGCTCCTTAAACAACACTTTCGTATCTTTGAGAAAATTTTTTCCAATGATGAACAACTCTACATCTCCCTTGACTGAGTAATCAGACAATGACTTCTTTGATATTTCTGGGATACCAGGAGGCTGGGCTATTAAAAAAAACACACACTTTTAATACACAATCACATCACTCTCCCACAATCATTTCAACATCTAAAGGTCAGCTAACCAGCATAAAGTGTAATTTGGCTAGACAAGAATACATGAGCAATTCTGAAGCTGTACCATATCTTATTATTATTATTAAGTATGCTTAAAGAAAACATTGATCACTGCAGCTGAAAGGAATTATCCAGTGGTGCATACCCTAACAAAATTTGAAGCCTGTCCTATTCTCCCAATTAAAAAACAAAATCGAGAAACAAACCACGAACACCCACCAATAAAACACATAGTATTTTATAAAAAGCACATTTACTCTGAATATAAAACTTTGACACTGTACAACACACAGCCAACAGAATATGATATCACATGTCTAATGCCTACAGCTGCACACGTACCTATAGAGAGCTACTGAATGAACAAATACTGTATGAAAACAGGGTTGTGCAAAATTCAAAAGTTTCAAATATCAAGTTAAAGAGTGTCAAATTTGATAAAGTATTTAAATCAGGTAGACACTTTTCATAAGACATACGGACAACTCCATATGTCAATGGCACCAAAATAAACATGTGAGCATCGCTTTACATAGTAGAGTAAAATCTCGTTATAAGAGACCCCCACTCAAGGAAAGCAGTAAATGTGTCTCCTCTAACCAAGGTGTCTTGCAAACAAAATTTAAAAAACAGCAAGAAAATGCACTAGACCACTTTGTTATGCATTATCACCAAACCAAAGTTTGTTTAACCCATTCACTTCCAAAGTAGGCGATTCACTGGCCTCCGGGTAAAGCATCGTTTGTAGAAGAACCCGGTAGAAGGTGCTTTTCTCAACACTCTTGTCCGATGGTTTCTTCCTTTTTACACCAGATGGACATAGTTGTCCGCTGTTTTTGAACTTGGTTGTTTGAAAAAAAGAAAAAAGATGTTGCCAGCTCTGCTTCCACTGCCAAGTTGTCAGCTGTTCCAGAAGCATGTGTTCGCGATGGAAGAACGGTCTCACGTGTGAGGAAATTCCTGAACTCGTCTTGCAAAGTGTTCACTATACTGATAAATCCGGAGGACATCTCGGACCAAGAAAGCAGCGGGTATAAGTGACGGCTGGAGAAGTAGTGATTGTGAAAGCAGTGTGCGTATATACCAAGCCCATCTGATTCAACACCTTCCATATTTGCAAGACACTCGAGTGCAGTGCTTTCAGGAGACATTTCCAAACAAAATAAAACAAAATGTGTTAAAATTGGAACATAATAACCTGCGTTATGGATGTTTCTATACGGTGCCATACATGGCAGCCCATGGTGACGAAAAATGCACGGTACAGCTCGTGGGAACGGGCGCTGAAGCAGCAGAGGCGAATGGGTTAAAGACATCCATCTACAGGAAATTGCTAAAGGTGGCCTAAAGTAGTAGTCTGCTTTTTAGCGACTGCAGATTGCAAAACTTCCTTCCTAAAATCTGGACGTAAAGTACTTCTCCTTATGAGCCTTTCTGTTGCCCAGACTACCTTTGAAGCATTCACCTTAGATGTTTGTCAGCTTCAACTCTAGACATTTCGTTCCCTGCAATGGCCTTGTTATCCTCCTTTTTTTTTCTAGTTCATCCTTAAAGGAGTACCGACACGATTTTGCGGCGGCTCAAAGTGGATATTTTTCGTTTTCTAGCCATGTATGTATTGTTAATGCCCTCCACACACGGAAGCCAGGAAACACGTACAAAATATTTTAGTTTGTTTTTAAAGTTTTCATTTCCCAGCACCGCAAGCCAGCCCCATCGAAAGGGACACTACGATGACGTATGAGCACAGTCTATTAAAAATCGCTGACAGAGTCACTGGACAACCATGAAATTGTTGTTTGCATGCCCCACATGTAACTGACCACACACGACAGAGTTGCAGCGACGCTATCACATAGTGCTGTCTGTACGTGACTCAGACGTATGTCCGACTATGTTGACACGTCACTAGGAAACCGCCCCTTCGAAATCAAAACCAAAAGTGGGCTTTTAAGGAAGCCGTATTAAAAAATATATTCATGGCCTTGCGAGGCACCATGATACTCTTTTTGGTGTTCTCCACGTCAGTGCTTTCATTTACAGCAATAATACGAGAATGTCCAAAACTCGTGTCAGTACTCCTTTAAGGGCAACTCCGGTGATTTTTCAGTGTCCATTGATCTCAATAAAATTTTCAATATATATTCTCCTTGCTACTGTAATACTGTATGCCAAATCAGGCAGATGTAGGTCATTTAGTTTTCCTGTAAATGAATTTTGAATTTTTTTAGCGGATTCTCATGCGGGCCACCTTGTGTTTTTGACGTCATCACCTCCGCGCTGCCTACCCGAGCCAGCGGGCCTTCAAACGCAAAACGGCGATACTTCAGCGCTCAAATCGTCGCTGTCAAGATCAGAAAAGCTGGCATAACTCAATATATCGTCGGATGACGTCGCCACTGGCATTTCTTTGGTGCCAGTTCCATATTTCTGGTGACGGGAGGGTTGTGACATCACCGCAAACGCTCTATGAAGCCATCTACCTGTTTCGGTTTTGGTTTGAAAATGACTTTCAGTTGCTTACTTAATCTTGCTGGTGCGTTTCTGAGCCAACTGAACCACCCTGGCGGTTACATGACTATCAGTACCATTGGAAAACGTTGATATGAGAACATGGTGAAAAACTGCAGGAGTTGCCCTTTTAAAGGGGGCATGCACTATTTACTTGTGAGAGGACTGCATGATCTGTAAGCTCTCCAGAGCAGAGGAGGTCCACGAGGTGAACACGTCCAGGTTTGTGTTTCTTCTAAGTAGTGAAAAATTTACTCTAGGGACCTGAAAAAGTTGCCCTTAGTAACAGAGGTGCCTCTTGTAAACATGTCTCTTGTGTGAAAGTTGTTAACCTGGCAAACAGGAAAACCAACCGAATGATTTTCAACTGTCTCTTATAACCAAATGTTTCTTATAAAGAGATTCTACTGATTTTAGATGCTAAGAACCATGTTCCTCAATTTTTTGAACATGATCCACACAAGCAGTGGTGCAAACATGGTGACCATGAACAAAGTTGCTGCCTCTTCAAGTTGGTGCTAAAGTGAAACACTGGCTGAAGATTTCCACTGAAGCTACAATGGGCCTAGTGGCCTAGGCCAACCACCTTTGTGTGTGGCAATGCAAAGTATGCTGCATGGTGGAGCAGCTAGCTAATAAGCCATTGCAGGAAGTGCATCATAATATGTTCATACCAAGTGAGCTTATCAAAAATCAAGTGCGAGATCGTACACACAGGCAAGCCACAGTGGAAGAGTACACGTAGAGCTGGCCTCTCCATGTCCAAAAATATTGGTAAGCAACTGTAGGTTCGGCTTGGCTGAACCGCAGATAACAAGGTAATGCCCCAATTCTGTTTGATCACAATTATCTTTTGGCTGTGTGTCTAGGAACTGCACTAAATGCACGCGCTTTTTTATGCCTGCTCTATGCATCGACCCAGCAAGTCTGATATGGGACATTAAAATCTGCACCTGGCCTAACACGGCTACACACAGTAAAAGCTTCTTCATTCTACTTACAGAAACAAAAAAAAAAAGTGTTAATTAAATAACCAGATTGTCAAGTGCATCAAGAAAACAGCAAGCAAATGTCTATAGCATCGATGCACTTTTACTTTCTGAATTAACATGCAAATCCTGTTTTCATTTTGCATAAGGGCAACATAAAAGACTGCAGCATAAGAACCCAGTCTCTTAAATTAATACGAAAGCTCCCCCACTTCCTTTGCTACTGCTATCAGCAATAACACCAAGTCACATGCCGAACTCTTTCTGCGTCTGCAGTAAACTAGACAGCAAGAGATGATTCTTTTCCCATTGTGAGGTAGCCAGCGAGTTTGATATTGGAATGTGGGCCATGGCAGAATAACTGTTCCATCTTTGACGAGCCTCCACTGTTTCAGTTTTGTGGCATTGTGCATGCATTACATGGAGTCCAAAACGACACGAAAAAGTGCCACTTCTGCTACGGATGAAACCATCCTTGGCCTATGCACACAGTCAAAGCAAAACTATTCAATGTCACATCTGCTGCAGACCAAACCATGGTCACTAGCAGCGCGGTCATCGTGTCCATGCACTTCCGCAGTCGTGTGTGGCCATAGCCTATGCATGATAGTAATGTAGTTCCTGTTGATAGTTGATCTGATATTCGCATACCTTTACCCGTCACCAATGAGACGTCACACAGGTGCAAATAGTTATGAAGAATTCTGGTTTTCCCGCCATTCCTGCACAACTGCACAGACGACAATGATAATTCCCATGGCACCGCCTCGTATTGGTTGGGTGCCAACACCATTTTCACTCGCTCACATTGCACGTTAGTGACAATTCATGCTCATCGCGCTCCAAGGATTGTCCAGATTAACCGGAGTGCAGCAAATGTAGCCAAACTAACAAAGTTTGATGAATTCATATGCTGGCCAAGGCCACAGAATGACCCTACTTTCCTAATTCATGAGGATCAAATTAATGAGATAATACTGTAATATGCTTGTGTTCTGACTGCAAAGGCATGATTGTGGTATTTTCTTTCTCCACTGAGCATATATGCTTACTCCAAATATAGCCAATAAACAGGGTAGTATTGTAGCGCTATAGGTGATTTCACCACAAGGATAGAATGCCATAATATAATTAAAGCAAAAAGCTAGACATTAAAGCTCACTTACTGCACAAAATGGGAGCTGAAGCAACTTGCAGAATCTCAGAAGGTAGACCCCCAGTGTCCTGTCCTCGCTGTGCAGGCAGCACAACACGGAACACCAGGCGACACTTCGTGCTGCGTTTCTTGTTGCGTGTGCCCCCATAACGAACCAAGCGCTTCTCCACATCAACATTGCGTTCCTTCAATATTCCTACGCAGTCACAACTGTAAAACAAGCCATTACAAGCGTACCATAAATCTCAAAACTTGTGCTGAAAGTTTGCATATGCGCATGCACAGTGGCTTTTTCAAGGAATTTTGAAGGTTTGCTGTCCCGTAGCAAATTCACCAATTTATCTGTGAAAAATGTCTTTACCAGTTATATTCAGGGTTGTTCATCTTCTGGTAAGACCCAATTTTACCCAATTCTCACATTCTGAACATGTTTCAGAAAATAGGGTTGAATTTGGTTTCTCCCCAAATTCCAATACCCCTTACCAAGCTGTGTTTTACGCTGCACAGAGTTTGCAGTGCACAGGTGCTACAGCTACACGACCTCAGCACAACGAAGTTACATCCTGCTGGCTCAATTAAGCTCCAGTGATGTAACGTTCATTTCACA
Source organism: Hyalomma asiaticum (assembly GCA_013339685.2). Lineage (NCBI taxonomy): Eukaryota > Metazoa > Arthropoda > Arachnida > Ixodida > Ixodidae > Hyalomma > Hyalomma asiaticum. The sequence continues at coordinate 301,215,235 of CM023481.1, forward strand.
GGATGCATGCGGAGCTGTGGATGCCATACTGCTCATTTATAAACCTAAACTTGCGAATAGTATAACCCGAGAAACCAGAACTTCAGAGGGATTCAGCAAAAAGCTTGCTTTCTCCCGAGTATTGTCTTGAAAAATAGCACCCGATTTCTGTTTTGAAACAGTGTCTGTCCCTTATATAAGGGGTTACAAGCAAGGAGCATGCTTTCATTTTCTGTTCATCCCTTATTTCAATACAGGCACATGACAACTTAAATTAGCTCTAAAGAAGGCTACAGCTTGCTGCAAAAGGTTTATTACCATATTTACTTGTATAATGACACACTTCTTTTCCCCAAAAAACAAAAGGAAAGTTGGGGGGTGTGTTTATTATGCGGGGTAAATTTTACGAAAACATTTTAGGGTTGAACCAAACATTTTGGTTCAACCTAAAAAGTTGACAGCGTTACGAAAGACAGCGTTACAATTCATGGTAACGCTTAAAGCGATGCGTGCGATGAAATTTTATTTTAAAAACAGCACGAAACAGCAAAAACTCGGTGCAAGCTGTGACAGCCTTATGGTGGCTGCATTTTGTTCCATTGCCGAGGCATTTCGCTTCCGTTTAACGCGGGGTTCACCCACAGCGACACGAAACCAGAAAAATGGCAATGGTGTCGAACGGTCAGCCGCAGAAAATGAACGAGCGCCACGTGGCGGACTTCATCGCACATAGTTTCTACAGTTTATGTCGCTGTGGGTCCTGCCCGTCACGACGACGCCACGACGCGCACTATGCAATGGCCAATGACGTCGACGTGCCGGCTTGCAGCCAACTAAGGTCGCTACGTCGCTGATGAAATCTAGAAGACGCCCAGCCGCATCAGCGTTCGGCAGCATTCGCAAGCTGCCTTAACAAGAGAATAGATATTTCCCGTAACCGCACGCATATCTCTCTCATATCTATGTAGAGCTTATCAGTCGAGGGCATTAAAGCATGATGTCCGAGATTGCCACGATGCAACTCGGAGACCACACTAGGCCGCTTAGGCTTAGCTGTGCTAGCCTGCGCAGCATGCATGGCGGCACACCGCGGCAAGCGGGAGGGAACTGCGATAGCACAGAGGAATGCAGCATTACGAGTAAATGATGTTACCGCTGCTTGCATGCGGTTACGCCCAGCTATGCGCTGTAACGTGCAGCAAGTTTTATCGGGATGCGGCAGTTATGAATTGTCACGCCGAACGACTCACAAATACTGCTGATCGAGTAAAGTGGGAAAGACCCAGCGCAGCCATTTGTGGGACTGTGGGGTCCCAAGCGGGGGTGTGTTTATTACGCGGGAGAAAAGAAAAATCTGGAATTTGACTACTAAAGCTGGGGGTGCATTATTTATGCGAGTGCATTCATTACACAAGTGAATACGATATATGCCATTCCAATGTTAGGTGATTTGCTTGGTGGACTGTGCCACAACGAAGAAAATTCATGTTTTCTTCACTACAACTTTCTTATGTTACTTGGTTATTCTTTGGTTTTCCTTGAAGTTGGCACAATGGATCATTCATGCCAGTGAAAGTGCAGCTGATCACATTGCTTGCATTCGACAGACAGATTCATTAACGGAACGCAGAGCAAGTAGTAGTGTCCACCATGCGCTCAGCCTATTCAGGCTTGTGGACAGCTATTTCACAGGGAGCTGGACAGGTCACCATGCACTCCAGTTAATCACTGCTGGCTCGAATGCGCTTGGTCAAGCTTCAGATGTGAGGTCTTTCATTATTGCGAGAATTTCGTTATTGCAGGATTTCGTTATTGCGACGTTCGACTGTACTGCATGAGTGCGTGTGTAGTGGTGGTGAATAGCATTGCTGTTTGCCCACCTACATGGTTGTGAAAGGGCAGCGATTTCTGTTTTCAGCAATTCTACATCGGCGGTCAACTTATATTACAGTCTAACCTGCAATTCAGTTTTTATAGCAGCTTATGGAAGAGCTCTTCCCTCTGACTGCTTGAATTTTTTTTTTTTTTACTGCCACAGGCTACTTTTGTGTTTGATCATTGTGGCTCATCGCCATGAGCGCTCCGGGCACAACTTTAGGTGTTCATCTAAACCCAGTCAATTACAAGCTTTTCAATGTTGGCTTTTTGGATGCACAAATTTGCTTCACTGCATGTTTGTAAAATTGGGAAAGGGTGTAAAAAATAAGAAAACAAATGATAAGCCCAGGTACACTGCCATGTAAACATAACTGGGACTCACCTAACAGTCATGTCTTTTGATGGCAACATGTCGATTTCCAGAACTGTTGTACCATCAAGTCGACGTTCTTGGCATGGTGTGGAATTCTTACCACACACTCTGCTGGCCTGATAAAACATATGAGGCTGCACTTTGCCTTGGTCTGTGCCAATGAACACTTGCAATTTCACTTGTTCCTGCAGTCCAGTCAGCTGCAACAGCCCATGACATCAATTTAAAGAAGCTAGTATACGGTACAAGGTTACGATTATTTCAACAGGTACACACAGCTCATAAAAATTTGCTTTCCAACAGAGCACAGCCAGACAGCAATAAAGGAATATAGGAACACCTCAGTTCAAGGAAAGCAAATTTTTCTTTCACAGGTATGCAGTTTGTGGTTGCTATGGTTTTGACATGGAACTGACATGACTTAGGAACCTTTCCTAAGTTTTTCCTCTATGGCAGGGTCAGAGTGATGTTGGTGGAAAATGCTGCCATGTGATATGATGCGATACGAGAACATTTTCAGAGTGTGGTATGCTTGAAATGACTGTCACATATGCCTGTAAGTTTGTATTACTGGGGATTTTCACCCATTAAAATGCAGATAACTTTGCCGGGACCACAATACGAGTTTAAATAAGCCTGAAGTTTGAATTAATGAGAAGCAACTGCAGTACCACTAACCTTGACAGTTGGGAATCCCATGCCTGTACGATCCTTCACAGCCCCACGGCTGCCCTCTGTGAGGTAACGAGCCCGATGTTGTTCTTCAGGCTGAGAAAGTATCTTCAGCTCTACATCCCCCCGACGGCTCCGACTTGGGAAGGACATGTACAGGGTCGGCCGCTTGGCAACCTAAATACAAAAAGAAAATGACCCAGCAGTAGTGGCAGGCGAGAACACCTGACTTAACATTTTATTTATTCAAATGCTGGACACAACAGAAATCTTCAGTCTAAAAAATTCTCATGTCATAACCAAGTAACAATAGTTAAAAATGTTTGGCATCCTCAGCATCCTAATTTATGCTCAGCAAATTGCGTCCCACTGCTATTTACACTTCTACCAAGAAGCAACACATAAAAGATACAGGGACACAGTGTGTGGCCCACAGCAAAGTGGACTTCTTTATCTTGTTTATATTATTGCTTTTTTTATTGATGCTTATAAAAATCCTCAAGTCCTGCACCACTCTTTTCCCAAGTGAGGCAATACTGTCTGCTGAATGGTCTGTTACCACTTTCAGCTGTACATGAATTAACACATATTAAGCTTTACATTGAAACTGTACACTAAATATTACAATTTATTATTATGCACAGCAACAACTCTAAGTTTCTGCCTGAAGTTTGATGGGTGTCATAACATGCGGGCTAGTGCACCCTTTGCCAGCCCATAAGTTCCCTCAGCGTTATAGTCAAACCCGCTTATAACAATGTCAAAGTGCCATAAAAATTACATTGTTATAAGCATGAAAAAGAGATAAAATAAGGGGTCCCAGAGTTGCTGTGTATGTATGAAGGGGAGATGGAATGGCTCAAATCCCCTTCCTGAATGATGATTCACAGCATGACAATGAGGACAACAATGGCCAAGGATAACACCGTGAACCAATACTAAGCTGCACTGAAACGACTCCCCCTCCCATTGTTGTAAGAGGATTAGCTCTCACCATAGAAAATACAGGAAAGTTGATGGTGCAGCTCATCATTGCTATAACTGATATATTGCTAAAACAACCGGTATTGTTATAAGTGGGTTCAAATGTACATCAACAGCTGCAACACTGGTGTCCTAGATACTGTATTTCCATGAATAAACCTGGACTTTATACATCCTGCATTAATTTATTCAGCTTGAGAAGTGCGTTGCACCAAATTTTTAGAAAAAAGAAACAGTGGAAACTTGTCGCAACTGAGAGTGGCAAGGGTTTTCACAGTACAACTATGATAATTCAAACTCTACACTCCCAGTTACCATATTTACTCGTGTAATGAACCCACTTGCATAATGACCTTCTTCTACTATTGCCCTTTGGAAAAAAAAAAAAAAAATTACGCATACAACATCTGTTCTTTTTATTTCCGTGCAATTGCTGGTGCCATCGATGGTTGCAATAACGCAAAATGATGCCGTTATACGACTCACAATGATGGAGAAAAATAAAAGGGTCATGAAACAGTTTAACAAGTATCCTAAAATGTTGCCGGCGATACGACCACGAATTCTGGGCGTCAAGATGAAAAAAACTACATGTGGTCTCACAGCGCTACCTTCCGAATGTGAAACAATACTTCAATGCTTACAGCACCGTCTTGTGACATCCAAGTTTAGCTAGAACATGGCGGCACCAGCGGCATGGCCTCCGAGACTGCGCACACCCTTGGAGACCAGGGTGGCAGAGTTTAAAGATAACGCCAATAACGTGCATCCAGTATGCAGCAGCGCTCCACGATTTCAAGACCGCTGGTTCTGTGCTTTTATAATCGGCTGTTTTATGAACTTGGTTAGAAACTTGCTGCAGTTGCGCTGGGCTGGTGTGCTAGTTGTATGGCCTGCTTTGAGTTAAAAGTCACTGACTATGTGCTGGAGCAGGGGAAACATGGGGCTAGACAGCATTTCAGCGTCAATTCGGTATATTTACCATGCTACTGGCGCAATGAAAAGAACAGTATTCACGTTACTGAAAAAAAGAACACTGCGCGTTTCACGGACCAAAGCAAGGCAAGTTCCCTTTTGTGGAGAATGACGTTCCTGGTTGTCAAGTGGCTATGGTGTGAAGGTTGCACAATGTGTCCCACGAACCGATTTCGGAAGTATGCGTGGGCTGCAACCAGAAATCCCGAACGGCGTACAAGCAGCATTTCTTGCAATTTTAGAGCCAGGAGCAGTTGTACAAGGTTCATGCCCCATCATGGAACAAAATTCAACTCTAATAAATCTTCCCTGACTGATCCCCCCCCCCCTCGTAATGAACACCCTGCATTCATGCTAACTTCAAAAAAGAAAAAAAAAAAGAGAATGGGGGTTTAAAATATATTTAAAGGTTATTTAATTCAAACTGGCATAGTGCTTAGTGTAGCATTATCCCTCCGACTGCCTCTAGTAGAGGAAGCTACATCAGATAAATTCAGACTTTTCCCTTGAGAATGGCAAAACAAACTCTATGCTAGAATTATTTTCTTGTCTAAAACACATGTTACCTACATTCTTTTGCTTTATTGAATTCTTCTATTCACTACGAGCAACATGAGCTAGTTTGTAGTATTTTCTTGTGCTCACTTTTGTCACCTAAGCTTGCACAAAAATGCATTGTTTTTACTAGTGCTTGCAGTGGAACAAATTAACGAAATGAGCTACCACAAAACAAAAAGAAGATTTGAAAAGATGAGCTTGAACTCTGTAAATAGTGAAAATTTCATTGGGCTATCAAAAAAAAAAAAAAAACGTCTTCAAGTAGCATCTCCTCTTAAGAGACATGCTGTAAGCAAAGTGTGGTGGGAAAATGTGCATGTACATACATATGGAAGTTCATACATTTTGATATTGGGCCAGTTGGTGCATCAACGCTCTCGAAAAAATTTAACACTAAACACCACTATTGAATGGAAAGACATATAGCATCACTCCAGCATACCCTCCAGCATAACTTTCCACTTTTCAATTATAGTTCTCCAACAAAAAGGAGCTAGCATGCTTGAGCCACTCTTGCCTTTTGGCTGAGAACTACGTTGTGAGAAAGACCTAAATGACAGCTTCCATATTCATAAACTTTGCAGCAGCTAAATCAGAAAATTTTCAAGGGAAACTTCTTTAAGGCTTATTTTTATACTATGTATTACCCCTGTCCACTGTTAAAAAAAAGGGTGAGAGAACCCAAGATGGTCATTCACCTTTTTGTCACCTTCCTCCCACCTATATTTGTCTAAAAATTTATTTTTGCCCAGTTTACCAGCTTGATTAAGTTTACCCTTTGCCCTAACCACATTGAAAAGCCTGTCCAAGAACAATTCCAATGCTACGTGCATGACTAGCAAATGGATGACTCTATGCCGCACACCCAGTGTTATGCTAACAGCCCCAAAGCATCACAGAGCTCCAAGCAAATTTCACTGACCTGGTTTACTCTCCTTGCAATGCCTCCCTTGGCCACCATTGACACAGGTGGGGCAAAGATCCCTGAAGAGCGGTTAGAGCTTGAGTCTGCTGAAAGGAGACTCTTCGCAACACCACAAATGCTTGAAGGACTGCAGTGCTGCTCTTGGGGTGAGGCTTGAGTTACCTCCCTATGGGGAAAAAAATTATCCCTTGCTTAAATTAAAAAGGCACTGAAGGCAAATAACAATCTAGTTATAGTGATAAAGCTTGAGAATGAAAAAAAAAAATAATGTCATTACTGACAAAATCACTTTAATAACGCACAAATTAAAATAAATGCATGATATACAGTTAAACCTGGATATAATTAAATTGACAAATTCCGGAAAAACTTCGTTATAAAGAGGATTTCGTTATATGCCGGATCAGCACAAAAATTCAAAAAAGAAGTGCTTAAGTAAGCAAAAACGTAACAGACGGCAGAATTCACCCAATACGCTTAATTTGGGTGAGAAAACATTTACAGCTGAGACTACCTGTAACGTAACCGCTTACAGGTGCAGGACCGGTTATGATGCAGTTTTTTCTGACCCCCATTTACCCTCCCATAGAACTCAAAGGAGCACTGAAATGAATTTTTTACATCCTCGTATTATTGCTGTAAATGAAAGCACTGGCATGTGGAACCCCAAAAAGAGTATCATGGTGCCTCGCAAGGCAATGAATATATTTTTAATACTGCTTCCTTAAAAGCCCACTTTCGGTTTCGATTTCGAGGGGGCGGTTTCCTAGTGACGTATCAACATAGTCGGACGACGTCCGAGTCACGTAGCGACAGAAATTCGTGATAGCGTCGCTGCAAATCTGTCGTATGTGGTCAATTACACGTGGGGTTACCTTGGTGTGCACGTCTTCCCACACTTGAAAAAGTCGAGGTCACATGAACCAGTGCACGCGCTTGAGCACAGCGCGGCCTGTGGGTCCATGCTCAGCAGCACTTGCATGCCGTGTATCGACGTCTATGTGTGCAGTTTGGGCAACCCGAGAAAATGACAGTTTGAGCCCGCACCCTGTGTTACATGTTACATGATCTGCCCGAAGATGCAGAGTAGTTTAAATGATAAAGCAAAAGACAACATATGTGTGCTCCACTCGAGGCGCTGGCAGCGGCACAATGGCCAGTGCATACGGCCACTTTGCTGTGTCTTTGGAGCATTTCACTCACACTTTAGTAACGCATATACAGACTTTTATTGCCATTTCACAATGTTTTATTGCCTGCATTGTGTGAAATAGTAAAATATTTTAATATCTATATCAATGCTTTGCCTTTCCAGCGAAATTTCACAATTTTTTCGTGTGTTTGGGTTATGTGTTACCGGATAGTACCCCCATCATTTTATTATTTTCCAGAAATGTATCAACGAGGTTCTACTGTAGTTATCATTCTTCAATACAAACCAAAATACACTCTCACAATATGCGCTGCCAGGCAAGAACCAGTTTCTCTTCATTAGAATTTTTTCATCGAAGCTGTATCTTTATTTGATGCTGATTGACAAATCCCCCCCCCCCCATTATAAAATCAGTAAACTCACTTGATCAAAGCACGCAAAGCGGTCTGTAGATTGTGGAAATCTGGACCCGAGCGTGTTGCCAAGGGTGTCTCAGACGGTTGCGGGGCATCTCCCAGTGTGGCTTCCTCAGAAACAGCTAAAGGAGAGGCTCCTGCGAGGGCTCTGCACGGCGACTGGGGTGGGGGGCTTGCACTGGCCCGACTCGATGAGGGGCTGCCAGAGCACGGGCTGCCCCCCAGTGCACCAAGCCATGACTGCTCCTCCTTCACAGTCATGTGAAGCATGCGCACCAGCATTGAATTGGGCTCCTGCAGCAGACTGCCACTGTCCTGAAATTACAAGGCAAACCAGAGCACTCAACATGTTGTGCACTATGCTACTGCTCCTGGCATGGCAGGACTGCCTTTCAACTAAGGATTGGTGACAATCTTGTGCTACAGAAACATGTACAAAAGGGTAAAATTTTCATTTACTTGAGCCAGCTTGTGTGTGAAAGCACCATTGCACGCCTTGGGAAGAAGTGCACAGGCTAGAAATTTTAGCTCCACTGAGTGCGAACAGATTAAAGCACCCAAGAAGCATGCAGGATAAGGCCAATCTCTACCACAAAGTGACATACCTTAGAAGTGACATACATTAGAGGTAAGCATCATCTAGACCTTTCACTAAGGTATATCACTATCCTATCATAGATGCTGCACTTGCTTACAATTTCACCTGCTCTGCAAAAGGTGCCAAAAGTAGCTTTTGAAGGTGAGATAACCTGAAAGATTTTAGTGGACACGCATACATAATCTGCAAAACATTAACAGTAAATACAACCTAGAATATATTTAAAATCAATTTTAAAGTATGTGAAGCACAACCAAGCTGCCAGTGAAGGACATCACGAAATCTACATCTAACAGGCCTTTGTGTAAACAAGCAACGACCATCCCCGACCAGTTTGCGTTGGTAGCTCCTACTGCAGCTTCCAGGCTGTTTGTTTGACAAGTGTTCTCTTCCACAGTTGTTTGCGATACCTGTCAGAGAATTCTATTGTTGGGAACCCTAAGCACTAAAGGTCCAGTGTTCCTGCATTCTTTTGTTGTCTCCCCACTTTCTATTATTCACCAAAGAGAGAAGCATGTGCACGTTGTCACAGCTTTGTTAGGGCCACCAAGGTTTGTGAGGCCATGTGGCCAACTGTGTTCACCAAAAATCTAACCTTTCTTGGCACTTTCTGAAGCCAAAACTGTTACAGGCCACCATAAAAATATCTTCAAATAAATAACAGTCGTGCTCTGAAGCAAAGGAGGTTTCCACACGTGATGAGTGGTTTATTAACTCAATGCAACCAAAAAATCAAGAGGGAAAATTTTTGTGTTAGTACTCCTTTAGGATGGGACAGACAGACAACATTTTGTGAGCAGTCACCTGCCTGGCCATGGTGCTCTAGTGGCTATGGTACTCTGCTGCCGATATGAAGGCCACGGGATTGAATCCCAGTCGTGGCAGCTGCATTTCGATGGCAGAATATTGAGGCCCGTGTACTGTGCGATGTCAGTGCATGTTGAAGAATTGCCAGTGGTCAAAATTTCCGGAGCCCTCCACTACAGCCTCTCTCATAATCATATCATGGTTTTGGGATGTAAAATCCCATAAATTATTATTAGCAGTCACCTTGTGCAATCAGGAGATACTTTCTTGCTATCACTGTCATAACTGTTTTTATAACTGCTAATTACCAGAGTTGTTAACTAGTTCTATAATTATGCAAGCTTGTACACTAAATTGTGCAACCCATTCAAAATAACACACATTCAACAGTTTTCCAACATGCTTGACCTTTTCCTAGTTATTTCTTCCATGCAAATGTGGTTGAGCAAACTGCCTTGTGCCAAACAAAAATGTAAGGTTCGTCCTGTTTCAGTGAATTCGTAACATCAAAGTAATCACGGCTCATGAGCGCTGAAAGGCTGTCAATATCAGCTTGTCGAGTGAACGCGACACCAGCAGCTGGAAACTGAAAAGACATGTTTTTTTGTACACCACGTGACCTACATTTCAAAAGGCCCTGCAACACTTTTAACAGCCAGAAAACGGTGCCAATCTGACGTTAAGGCATTTGCAAGTTAGTTTTAAATATAAATGGAAATTGCATGCTCTCCTTTCAACAGATGACATCACAGGCAGCACGGACTAGACTGCTTGACTTTTCTTGGTCTTCTTAAACATAGATAAATACACTGTATTTATTCGCTGAACTAAAAAAAAAAAAAGAGGGGGGAGGGTATTACACAGGATCTTTCAATGATCATGAGATCAATCAATGCTACTTCTGCTTCAAGCAGTGTATTCAATTCAGTGCGCCAGTGACATCATTTGTTGAAAGACGAGGTCCTTCCGAGCCGTATTTGAAAACAAGGTGCCGATTCCCTGGTGGTTGCAGTGCAATAATATTTGGCTCACATATTCCCAGGAGCTTCCGCAACTGATTGGCATCGCTTTATGACTTGGTCTAAAAAGTGTTGCAGAGCCCCTTTAAAGGATGAGAACCATTTTTATGCAGAGACGAGATACAGGGCATATTGTACATGCTTAGAGACTGGGTAACAGGCTGAGAACAGGGACTTGTATAACTCGAGGGCAAGGCCTTCCACCCATTCTAAAAACAATAGAACCTTGTCACAGCATGTAACTGATCAAGGCTCATGCTTACACCATCAGTGCATGAGCCCTGAGAAATTACTTGTAACTGATCAAGGCTCATGCTTACACCATCAGTGCATGAGCCCTGAGAAATTACTTGCGAAAAAAAAAAATGCTCATTTTTAGAAGGGGTGCAAGACTGCAGCCCAGGAAGTGCAGTAGTTTCTACTATATTTGAAAGGACACTAAAGGTAAATATTAAGTTAGTATGCATTTTTAAAATAGATTCCAGAAACCCTGCATTCTGACTTGTCAAAAAAATGATGAATTTAAGAGAGAACCAGGTTTTAAGCATCCCCATATCCCTAGTCAGTCAGTCAAAGAACCTTATTAAAATGCCCTGCGATTGGTGGGATGGGCAAAAGGTCCCTCCTAAGCAGCGGCCAGGGGCTCTTGAGCCCTGGTGGCTCCCTCAGCCCGCTGGACAGCCCAAAGTTGATCTGCAAGGGCAGAGCTGAGTAACACAGCTTCCCAGTGTGCACGGAGGCGATCGCTAGAGGCTGCATCCCGATTATAGTTTGTTGTCCCTCGACACTCCCATGCTATGTGTTCCAGAGTAGCTCTAGAACCACATTTCTGGCATTCATCTGTCTTCCATAGGTCTGGGTAAATTATGTGCAATATCGCCGGGTTCGGATAGGTTCTGGTCTGTAACTGCTACTATTTGACAGACTGTTTTTTGGTTAAATTTTGATGGGGTGGTGGGAAAACGCACCTTTGCAATTTATAGTGCTGTGTGATGTCACTGAATCTGGTCATCAAACTGAATCTGTCACTGAGTCTGGTTTCCGCGAGATGCCAAGGTGCCAGCCATACCATCGGCTGTGACTTGGTCCGTAAGCCCTCGAGCCAAGTCATGTGCAGTGTTATTATTATTGCTGTCTCCTGGCGAGATAGAGGTGTGAGCAGGTGTCCACAGTAAAAGAAAAAAAAAAGAAATCCTTTCCTTACTCTTTTTGCCTGCCATCAGGGTTCGTTGTGCTTCCAGGGAGACACGGCCGTTAGCAAAATTTCTTACGGCTGCCTGAGAATCACCGACTATTACGTCCGCTTCAGTTTGTGATGCAGATAGCACAATAGCTATCTCCTCCGTGGTCTAAATTTTCATTGTGCATGCCTTAACACATGTTTTGCAGTTCTTTTTGTGATCTACAATGACAGCCGTGAATCCTCACTTGTGCTTGTACCTAGCAGCGTCTACGAAGACTGCGTCTTCACTATTGCCAAATTTCTTTTGTATTTCCATCACTCTGCTCTCTTCTGTCTTCATGGTATATGGGGTGCATGTTCTTGGGTAACGTGGGAACGGTTATTGTATCCCAAACATCATTCGGGATGTCCACTTTGGCTCCGTGCTGAACATGGTATCCAATACCTAGTTTTTCTAATATGTTTCCTCCAGCCTTGGTCTTAGAAAGGTGTTCATAGTGCGCTATCCTCTGTGCTTCAATGAGTTATTTGACTGTGTTATACAGGCCTTACTGTAATAGTCTGTCTATACTTGTACTGATAGGTAGTCCTATGGCTTGCTCAAAAATTTTCCTAATTAGGCATTCTAATTTTTCTTTTCTGCAGTGCACAATCTGAGGTAAGGTGCTACGTATACTATCCTACTGATAACAAATGCCTGTACCAGTTTAATCATGTTCGCTTCCTTCATACCACTGTGCCTATTGGCTATCCTTTTCATCAGTCTCATAACTTGAGATACTGTCCCCTCGAGCTTCCTAATCGTTTCTTCATTGTTGCCTTTTACTTCAATGAGGAGTCCCAAAACTCGGATTTTATCAACTTTAGGAATTGGTTCACCATCGGCGGTATGCAGCTCTGTTTCTCAATTATCTTCCTCCCTGTAGCTGTTTGGTTTGCGACACCTGTGTGTCGGCCTATATAATAATAATAATTCTGACTTTTCCGCCGAGCGGATCGAGCCGGTTCCTTCTAGGTATTGTCTGAATGCTTCAATTGCACTTTGTAGTGTCTGTTCTATGTGCCCATCATTACCCTCATTTACCCACAGAGTAATATCATCGGCGTACAAAGTGTGGTTCAGACCCTCAAGTTCCTGTAGTTTGGTTTGTAATCCTATTAATGCCATATTAAACACCACTGGCGATATCACTGACCCCTGTGGTGTGCCTGTGCTACCTATCTATATTTCTTCGGAGGCAAGGCCCCGCACGGTGATCTTTGCCTTTCTTCCAGTTATAAAGTCACAAGCATAGTTGTATGTTCTTCCTAAGCCTAGTTCTTCAAGGCTTCTCAGGATAGTTGCATGCGTTACACTGTCAAAAGCTTTAAGTCTAGGTCGAGAATGGCTCTAGTAGATCTGCCCAGGTTGTCTATGATTTGGTGCTTAAGCTGGAGCATCGAATCCTGTGTGGAAAGATTCCTCCTGAAACCCGGCATGGTGGAGGGTAGCAGGTCTCTGTCCTCTAGATAGTTGGTTAGCCTCGCTAGGACCGCAACCTCCATAAATGGAGGTTGCGGTTCGAACTCGGGACCAACGCCTGTCATTTCTGAGAAATCCGCATGGATTTCCTTGTAGCCTTGTGCTACAAAACAGGTGGATGCTAATTTTCCCTTTCATAAAACGTTACTCCACCTTGCGGGTTTCCGCAGAACTTATTTGCCATATATTCACGCCCATGTGCTTCGAGTTGTCGATGGATTCGCCCTCGCGCTGTCAATCGCTAGCCTCCTGCTTAGCTCATTTGGCAGAGCGAGCGCCCCTGGACAGGCGTTGGTCCCGGGTTCGAACCCCGGACCAGGACGAATTTTTCGGCAACTAGGAAGCTTTCATTTGTGAAAAATCCGTATGGATTTCCTTGTAGCCTTGCGCTACAAAACGGGTGGATGCTAATTTTCCCTTTCATAAAACGTTACTCCACCTTGCGGGTTTCCGCAGAACTTATTTGCCAATGTCATCCTATGTCGTCACAATCACCACCATGATAGGTGGTGCTATGGCCCCTTGTGCAAAATATGCCTGAAATGCACCAGCACAGCCACAAAGTGAGTCAATGAGATAACATGGATGAGACTAGTTACAGTGAGTTGCACGACTGAGCAAAGCCAGCAGAGCCCCACGCATTTAAGCCAGTAACTGGGAGCGCCTGGCTGCTGAAACATTTCAACCATCACCATTGCCTGCATCGTTACAAAAAGACTGCGTCTAAAATATGGCAACAATGTGTGTCGTGCTTCTGCCATTGAATCTGGCACTCACAGAACCCAAAAGCAGTCCTTATGATTGGTGGCTGTTAATGAAAGGAACTCATTGCTCGAAGTGAGTTAGTGCATCCACCTAAGCTATGTCACAAAAATATTTTCTCAAAGAATCAAAACAGAAACACATAGCTAAACTTTATTGTGTTGTAATGTACTGCAATGATCCTACTAGTATCAGTAGTTGAGTATTAGTGACATAAATGTACTGAGAAGCTGCTACGTGGTTGGGCTGGTACTAGAACATCTTGCTGGCATCACAGGTTGTGTCGCACAATAGGCTCAACCTCTTGATTACTAAATACAGTCTATGGTCTTTAAAATGGACACTCATACAACAGACTTTCGGATATAACAGTCCTTATTTTAACCTAAGTTTGGCCCGTGTATTTCATCAATGCAGCAAAGTTCGCTTTGATGAAATACACTGACTAAATTGTCATGGACAGGCAATCTACCGCTTGCCAATCCTATGAAAGGGGCGATTTACTATGATTCACTCCTATAAATATTTTATGACTTGGCTTCAAAATTGTCACGTGATGGCCTCTCCTAGAACTTTTTTTCTTTCCTCCATAGCATGCAACATGGAGGCATTTTGTGATTATGTTCCCACACTAATCAATTGTGACATACCACAAGTTTTGAGATAATGATAAAAAAAAGAAAGAAGAAAGCAACAAATTTCACCGAGCAACAAGATTAAGATTGTGGATGTAGTTGCACGCAATGAAAAGCAGGTAGAAATTGCAAGAACAAGGGGCTATCCAAGGAGACCGTGAGTTCACCTTTGAACATAAAAGCTATCACCGGCAAGCAAGTGTAGGGCGAAATTAATCCTCGATGCCTGAACTAAGTGCGAGTGACTAGTATATTTGTTTATTTTTACTTTGGACATTCGACAGTAACTCTGCGATTTTGCAATAATGCTGTTAGGCATTCTTGACTCAAACATGGTAGTGCAAAAAGACACGGACGAAGAAGGGAAGGAACACAGGACAGGCGCCTGTCCAGTGTTCCTTCCTTTCTTCGTTTGTTTTCTTGTGCTACCGTGTTTGAGTCAAGAATGCACCAACTAGGCCAAACAAGAGTGTTACTGTTAGGCATCACGACCAAAGTTTCGGAAGTGATGTGTTCCAGTGCTCCAGCCCCTATGTCCCTGCGAGTTCTGTTGGCAAATTACAATTAAGTTATTACTGCGAAAGGTCGATTCGTATGAACATGTTAGAGCTAATTTAGATTAGCAGTGGCCTCGTAGCAAGTACTATAATGACACCCACTGATTGATGTAGAACATGCAGCAGGTTTAAATCACTGCTGTTGGTGCTGTTGGTGGTTGATGCTGTTCGTAACCATGCCTTTCTTTTAAATACACATTTGGAAATTAGTTACAGAACTATCCTGCCCCCCCTTTCCGAGCAAAGATCAAAATGATGGTTAGACGGTGACGCTGTCGAAACGCACCAACCCAGGGGGCCAAGTCTAAAGTCTGTTCGTTTTATCTGTAGCCCATAATATGCACTTTTTATTGGGTTACCAGGGTCCATTGCACTAAGTGTCGATTACTTCGCTATTGCCAATAATACTGATATTTTAGTCTCTCCCAAACACTAGTCTACAGTGTCACCTAAATTATTGCCTTTAGTGTTCATTTAGCATATTGAATTTCAGCACAGCATCAAAGCCATTTTTTTCTAGAATGCTTATTTCTACTTTCGCACAGCAGCCCTGACAATAATATTTAGATTCCAGCAAGCTGTGCAGTATTCCCACCTATTCATTGTGGTTGGTGTTAACTCCTGTAACCAGATATGGAGGGAACCTTATGACGATTTATGCATGGAACACTACAGGACTATGTGCTAAGAACAAGGCCAGCTGCCCGTGCTATCTGTGTTCATGCTGAACTGGGGCTGTATTCCGAGATGTGTCTCCAAAAGCAACAGTATCGCCTCTAGTGACGTAGTGTTGGGCACATTCAATAACTGAAACATCCACTCGCCCGTGACATCATTGTCACACCAAACGCTGGTGTTTCGAACATCTTGCAACTCCAAGAGTTCGCACACTGAGTGAATCCAGAGCGGCCAGAGTGTGATGTTTTCAAGTGTACCAGTTTTTACGCAGTGGCTATAGGCTCGCATATAACTATTCAAAATACGAAAAGTGTTGAAAGTTATCTATAACGTTACTTCAGTTACTGTTTAAAGATACAACAGTTTGGAAAGAACACACGCAACTGTGCAATGCATCTCCACAAGCTGGCAAGAACAGAACACTCTTAGCTTACTCACTACCACAGCGCCACCGCTCTTGCCAGCGTGCGAGGTGCTACGCAAGCAACGCATGGTTCATCAAAGCTAGCACACAAAAAGCAATGCTCATTGCAAAACACAATATGATGTATGCAGTCGACAAAATCATAGCAAAATCTTCAGTAAAAATGCTGCAACGTAAAATTTATGTCGGCAGAAATACTATGGACCCAGCCCTCAATTTTTCGGTTTGTTCAATCAGCTCAATCAGAACCAGAGGATACACCAGAGGAAACACTATCACCTTTTACGACATCTCGAAATATGGCCCCTGACCACCCCCTCCAAAACTGTCACCATGCGTTACACTCGACTAAGATCAATGTACAGTTTTAAAAAATGCGGCATAACAAGATGAAAGCAGAGAATGTAAGTTACCTTACCAAGTGATCAGCATAAAAAGTGCTAAAAGGGCCATATAACACTAGTTAAGCCCCCTTTTTACTTGTGGGTTGCTTAGTTTGATGGCTGGACAGATGAAGTGTGGTAAGAATGGTACCAATAAAGAAGCGCAGCTTCAAGTTATTTAGACTAGAGCACTAAAAACACAAAACAAAATACGTCTGCTCTCACCTTGAACTTCGTACAATCACATGACCTCAGTTCTCTCAACATTTATGTCACCCTCGCTGCTACCAGTAACAAAAGTTCGAAGCGTTGCTGTAGAGGAAGTTCATAATCCATGGTGGTTTGTTTTATTCAGTGTACAGTGAAACCTCGTTATAACAAAGTTAAAGGGGGAGCCGTAATTACTTCGTTATAACCATTAGTTCGTTATAGTAAAATCCATTTTATTTATGGGGATTTCAAGGGGAATTGTGATTGCTTCGTTATATCCAATAGTTCATTATATCCAGATTCGTTATAACGAGCTTCTACTGTACTTACACTGCTACCACAGTAAAAAAAAGCAATTCAGAACCCTAAAAGGTACAACAACAATGCCCTGTGGCAAGAACCTTGCCCTGCTTGGAACAGTATCTGCACGTGTTCGCCACCACTAGAACAGCTGCAAATCGACATTGCTCATATGAAGGCATGCAAGCAAGGAGGAAAGCTTTTACATAACTATTCGATTGCAAATTTCTCAATAACAGCAATGCTCAGAGACCAGAGGTGAAAAAGCAGCCAGAGTAACTACTGCGTTTTGTAGTTGTAAAGCTTCTGCTTTTGCAACTGCCTTGCTCTACTTCAGTTCAGAAGGTATAGCAAACAAAATGCAAACCAAATCTCAAGCATGTTTTTCTGCAGAAGTGCAGTGGTTAACTGTAACTTTGCTCTCAACCTGTCACAGAGAGGCGAGTGGCAACTTCATTTCAGTTGTAAATGCTTCTGGCAAGCACCATGATGCGCTGATGTTGTTGGGGGCACCGATGTGGTTGTAGGGTACTCATTCGAGCTGGTTCACTGATGTGGTTAGAGTGACTGATTTTCATGGTTAAACATACTAAATATTTCCACACTGAGGCTCTGATAGGTGATAAAAGCATACCTAATTATTAGTTTACAGAGCCTGTAAATAATAACGGGTGCTTGAGAAGTGCTGGAAGGCGCCTTCAGAGGCATCCTGAACCACTCTGCCAGTTTTGTAAAAAAACATTCTAATGATACAGAATGCTGCAATCAACTGCTTGGCCAAATTTTGTAGTCATGCGCTGCACGCTGAGCTCACAAGCAGAACAGGAAGTGGCTACTTTCTCAACAGCCCTGCTGCACATAAATCACATGAAGGACATGAAGCACTAGAAGCACCCACGTGCACAGTCTCATTCAGTTACTCCCATTCCTTTGAACCAGCCAGATGTTTGGGTCTGATCTTCATACTTTCTTATGATTGGCCAGACTATCTGGTGCATTTCAGCACTAAAATGAATGTAAGAAGACATGAAGATGAGACCTGGACGTCTAGCTGATTCGACTGAATAGCAGCAACCAAACGAGACAGTGCCAGACGGCCACTGCTTGTGCTCTATTCCCCTTCAGCCCCTTTATTTGTAACAGGCCCTTTCCTTAAACAGAGGCTAGTCCTCACTGTCTTCGAAGCTACTCCTATTTCATCATTTAGCAGATTGCTGCTGCTGGCTGACAGCTGACATAAATCAAGAGCAGAGTTTGGATCAGCTACTCTTCTTCCTATTGTCACTTTGTACAATAGTTGCTGTAAAACAGAATAAAGAATGCAAAACTGCTTCAAGTTTGATATTAATGACACACTTCTGGGTCAAGACAAAAGTCTTCTGCTAACTCTGCATGCACATGCACATATGTTCTAGTAATGTCTTAGTTGCACTGCTTTTTCGGCAGTGAGACCTTTGTGCCTCAGGTCTTTCAATTAGTTTTGAATGTCATAAGTGGCCTGAAACCTTACGAAGCTTGCGTGTAGTGCCCACACTTCAGCACACTAGTAGCAGTTCTTGTGCTGCATAGTTGCTGCAGCTACCACAGGGTGCCAGCACGTACCTTCCCTGTGTCACGAGAAAAAATGCTCAAGGGCATGACACACACTAGTTTAACTCCTTGTTCACTTACCAGCGCACTTTTCGAGAGGAAAGAAGAGAACCTGAACAGATTCCTGTATAGCTCCACTTATACTTGATGGATTTGAAAAACTTTTGCAGCAACAATTTATGAGCCAATAAGCTCCTACAGTAAAGTCATTTGACGATTATTTAGAAGCATGGTTCAGGACTCCTACATAGTGAGCAAAACAGACGGGCTCAAAAATCTACTTTTTAGGCATACCAACATGCACACTTTCATTCCTACACAAAAAAAAAAAAACCACAATCCCAAGAACACCAATAATTCATTATCATAACTGTTCTAAAGCCAGCTAGTTTTGACTGCGTTGTGGTGTCACAAATGCAGACAGTAGTTGCATATGGACCAAACACAGCCATCTTGACATCTGCTCCTGCTCATTTGGTAATCTGCTATGCTACTACATTAGCACTCACAAATGAGTAGCAACCTAAAAAGAAATGAAGAAGTAAACCACAGCAAGAGTCAAGACCTTGCAATGCCTTGCTCCCACATGAGTTACCTTGACATGGTATTGATGAACAAATCGCAAAGTACGATTTAGAACAGGGAATGTCGCGGGAGCCAACGTTTCGACAAGCGGACTTGTCTTCGTCAGGGTGGCAACATGGTGTTGTATCTCAGTAACCTCATGAAAATGAAAACTGAAACAGGCTGTAGAAATGCTATCACATTAAATTATTTAGGCTTCTCTGAGGCTTGCCAGTATATTTCCAGGCGCTTAGCATGCAAGAACCTTCATTTCATGGTTAAAAAGAAAGGTAGGAAATATCACAGAAATATCTCCTTAAATTACTACTCACTTTCTGAACTCTAAAAGAAATGCTAATTTCTGGCAGGTATCACGAACCTGAGCAATGTCTCGTACAGTAGATGACACAGAATCCTCATGCTGGTTGGTAGTGTCCAAAGTACAATCGAGTGTACTGAGATTAGACTCCATCCTGTGGGACTGCTCACACAATGCACTTGCAAGCTCACTCAGTTCTGAATATGGTATTTCTCGGTAAGACGACACTGGATTGTGATTCACTGGCTGGACAGACTGCTGGCCATAGTGTTCTTCCTTTACACCCGATGTGTCCTGTCCTATTGGCACCAGAGAACCTGCACACAAACACACAATAGTACATAAAAACAACTCAAAATAGTAATTAAACACAGAATAGCACAGAGATAAATCCAAAGCACAAAGTTTACAACTTAACTGTCTTCATTTTCCAATGAACAGTACAGAGAATAACATATACATGGACAGATTGTCCTGTTTCCCAATACTAATAGACACCAGTGAGGCTACTTAGAAAGTCTTACCTTTGTTTTGTAATCAGTGCAGCAATGGATCGTGAATGCAAAAAGGACAATGCAGTATCTAAGGGAGGGGGTGGGAACCTTGGCACATCACCAATGGCCAGTGTAGTGTTAAACCACATGTTAACACATACGTTCTTAGTGAAAAAGGTTACGAATAGCTTTAGGTATGAAGTGCAAAACGCAGTACTGCTGAAAAGAAAATGGATGCACATGGCGCTTGGAGAGGCTCAGTTTTCTCTTTACTGGTACTGTGTTTTCTGTTACATACCAACAGAGTAGCTTTAAGGCACCAAAAGACATGTACCACGAGGGAGTACACAGGACAGGTGCTGTATCCTGTGTACTCTCTCGTGGTCTCGTGTCTTTTGATGCCTTAAAGCTAACGAGAATGCATGCCAACTAGCCCAGTAAAAAGTTGTTTATACCAACATAAAACTGGAAGCTGGGTGAACTGGTAACGATGCTTACTGGATGAAAAAAAGAAAAAGAGAGAAGAAGCAGAAGGAGGAACGAATGAATGACACAAGCCTAAAGATGATGCCTAGCTGACTAACTCAAGTTCAGATCTTCATTGAACATGCATGAATAAATACGCTGGGACTATTAGGTCTCAAATCACAGTACCGTAATATCCAGAGCAAGCACTCCCCCTTGGGCGAGAGATACAACAAATTTATTACAAGGGGGGGGGGCTTGCTCAGTCATGAACCAAAATTCAAAATGGCTGTGGAAATGCCACAGAGAAAAGAATGCAAAGTGGTTCTTTTCATTAATATCTGGGAATACCTGTGGAATAAGTGTATTTACAGCTTTTATTCAATCTCAGCTCTCGAAGCCACCAAACTATTCCTCAGACTCGGATGCACAAGTTGCGGGCCAGTGAGCCTGACCATCACCGCACATTAAATTCACGCTAACGACTGATGTGGCTCATGTCCGTCTGTCTGGTTAAAGCAACCTAGAACTAGTCTAGCACTCTAGCACACTCTAGGCTGATCAAAATGGTTTCCCAGCTATAGTCATGGTAGGCCACAGAGATGAGAAGTATGCAGCCATAGTGCAACCATTACCAGGCCTCAGCAAAAGTGCAGATAAACACCAAATCTCTTTAGCTGCATCATATCTTAATAACTTATTGTGCAACTTCTTGCAAAAGCTGAAAACAAAACTTACCAAGTGACCTGGCGTTGACGCGTGCTGTGGTAAACAAAGTTAAAAAATGGGGAGGGGGTGCTTGCTCAGTCACTGGTGCCAATATAAATTCTCTCGAGAAAGCTAGGGTGGGGGTGCTTATTTGGGATTTCCCGGCAGTCACATATGAAATACAACCTATAGTGGCGTAAATTTGAAGGAAATAGGTACATAAATAATATACATATATCCTCTTTCCAAACAATATCTTTCTTTACAGTCACATGTTTTTAGCTGTGGTAATTATTGAGTCATCTTTGTTTTATTACCACAAGGTCTTAGAGCTATATAGTATATCAATTGCCTGCACACATTTTGTATATGCCTTGTATATAACAATTATTTCTCCTCCTACAGTAACGATGTCCATAAACTTGCCATAAGTATTTGCAATAAACGAATGAGCATGCAAACAAATAAACTGTGTGAATGCACTTTAGGTATAATTACTATCAGTATTCCATCCTGTGTCACTGCTTGGCTGCTCAAGAAGGCTGTGCAACAAATACTTGCTTCACTAATTATTCAGGCTTATATGGTTCACATCAAGTGCTTCCACTCGAGTGCTATAGCTAGCAATGGAATTAAAAAAAGAAAGGCTGCACAAGACAACTGCACATGTTCTGCAGCAAACAATAAAAACAGAGCTCACCTTTTGTGATGTAGCCAGATGGCAAGTTACTTGTGTCAGCCTGGGGGCGGTTGGTAATCTTGCCCATGTCAACATTTGGAGAGGTTCGAAACACTAAGAAATAAGGAAGGAGAGAGGGTGTGAAAAGTGAAACAATTCAGCAAACCACTACATTACTACTAAAATGCCATTTGACATGCACACACACACACACACACACATGCACACAAAATATAAATGTGTCTAATAGGCCAACCAGCATGGACAGTGACCATAAGCATGGTGAAAATTGGTCAAAGGCTAAAGCCACTCTGAATCTAGTTATAACATGCAGTTATGCCTCAACAAGGAGCGACAACAGAAACAGATGGCCAGTGAACTGAACAGGAGCAGCCTTGACAATGTTTCACGGTCAGTAAGTCCTACATGAGTGAGTATTCTGAAGTCCAAACAGCACATCAATCTTAGCAAAACCACTGTCGTGTACCACCTAATAATAATAAGCAAATACTTCTATACTGCAATAACTACACATAAAGTAAACAGGGAAAAGAACACCTAAACTGTGCAGCAGTTAATTCCAGCACTGTTTTAAAATGGGCAAGTCTGCTTCTAAACAAAACTGATTTTGTTAAATAAAATGTAATAAAACCATATCTCAAAAATACCGACTGGTGAGTATTCAAGTATTTCCTGGTCAGCAGTGCCAGTGCCGATTCAAAGGTTTGTATTCTAGCTGGTAATTTTTATTATCTTCCGCCAAAAAGTTCACTACCCCATTTGCACAGTTGCCAAAGTTATTTGCTCATTCGTCATTAACAGCTACAACACAGCCCATCTAGCACTCTGCCAAGAGACATCCAGCCACAGCAAGGCTGACAAATGGTTCACTCCCCTAATTATTTTCCCCGACAATATGCCTACAAAGGCATAGATAACCAGGGTCAAGCTTCTCAAAGAGGTCTTGTGCCCGTAAACAAGCTTCTGATCTACGGCTGCATCGCCAAACAAGCACCCCTGGCAACAGAAGTGACGAGTCCTGCTACCTCAGGCGTATTTACTAGCGACCTCTTATCTAGTCCACCAGAAAACATAAACACTAGACCAAAGACACTGCCGTGACAATGAACTCCTGGCGGCACTAGAGGCTGGTCGCCCCCATGCATGCCCAGGGGACCTCACTTGTACTTTGCTCGCCAAAAGTTTGGCAAAGAGTGAGATACCACACGATGAAGCCTATCTGGCTACAAGAGGGAAAGAGGCACTCTGTGCTAACATTGCCAAAGCACTTTCAGATTGGAGAGATGTCTTGGCACACCCATGAGATGAGAGTTTACACAGCTGACCGAGCGCTACGCAAGTTGTAAAAGTGAGGTACTTAACACACTGCACAGTGCTGGCTTCTCCACAGCCACATTATAAGAAACATACTGCTGGACCAGAAAAGGAAGACGCCATGCTGTATAATTGTATGTCGAAGCAGAAATGAACTGCAAACATGCTTAAAATGCATGCACTAAATTTTAGCTCTGGAAGGCTAAACAATAACCTCCGACTCAACAAAATATGGCAAAAACAGACTAAAACAAGTGGAAAAGAAAAATTGAAGACATTTCAAAAATGGAAGGTTCCATACAGAACGTGTGTCCTGGTAAAGTCCCTGTGAAGTAGCTCTTGACCATAGCTGCATGTTTACCATGTTTCGTAGTTGCACTAGTAGCAAGCACTTCTCATGGCAAAAACAACAAAAGAAGGGTTGATAGCCCTGATTACCGATGCTACTAATTGTCATAGTTTTGGTTCAAAAGCATACTGGCATGCATGTGCAAAAGTCAAATATTCTATTCGCATTTATGTATGCAACAATTTTATGCATGACAGCACTGGAAAAGGAAAAAAGATGTTTCAAAATAATTCACAGAACAACAGACAATATAATCTCACTGCATGGCCAAAACATTAATGCCTCACTCTCGTAAGCCAACACTTGCAGACGAGAACGCTGCTATTAACAGTAGAAAGCTTTCCACACAATTTGTAATGATTAAGTGCTAACAAATGTGACAAACTCAAACAAGAATGCCCCACAGCCTTGGGTCAACTGACAAGATCCCAGCTGTGGCCACTCAAGCACCACAAGTATGTGCAGTGGCATCTCAGCCATCGCCACTCAGTCTCCGTCGCTTTAGTGGTAAGGATAAAAGAAACAGGACCCCACAGATAGCTCCGAGCCTTATCAGAAGAGGCTTCCTCCAAGCACATGATGGGGCACCAGAGACAAGATTACAATGATGGGCCAAAGACAAACAACGAAAACAGTGCAAACTTCCACCCAAGCCAAAACCACACTACATGGTGCTCCCTTGTGCGGCCAATGACACTATACGGAAGCAAATCGGCAGTGGCTACAAGCGACGGGCAAGGAAATAAGAAGCGCGCAACGAATAAAACCAGGCAAAATTTTTACGTGCAAATGTTTTCCTAAGTTGACAACTCGCGGGATTTTTATCCTTAGATGCATGATAATTTCTGCTTGAAAAGCGTTCGTATGACTGCGCGCGTGTGCCGCTGCAAGTACATGGTGAGAAAAATCTAAACTTTCTCATCCATTTGTACAAATCTATTTGAAACAGGCCTCCTCTTAGAAAACACAATGGCTTACTGAAAGAAGCAAAACTTGTTGCATGCGCGCCTGTTAATTTTTACATCGGGATACACATTAGCGAAGCGAAAGTAACACGCACTGAAATAATATAACTCCTTTAAAGAGATGAAAACAATACGTCCACACCAAGTTTAATAACAATAATGGCATCACACAAGTTCGGTAGAACGCATGTAGGAACGCAAGTGGCTCATCCGTACAACCTACGAATTAATCGAGCCCGTACGACCACGGCATTGCGCGACTATCCGAGGTTTAGGTACCAGATTAAAAGCAGCACTGATTTTAAGAATACGCACTGTTTAAAGTGTCTAATAGTCAAATGAAGATTGGCACCACAGAAAACAATTAAGGGCTAAGAATGCGAGTAAGTTCTAATGACTGCTTTCCCATCCAACGTTTCCAGGAAGTATAGTAACCAGGAAATGTAATTAATAATAATAATAATAATAATAATAATAATAATAATAATAATAATACTAACGCACCGTGATGAGTCTCGTCAGGGCAATAACAATGCAATAAATTGTAATCAGCGTCTCTTTGACAGTTGTTTTTCTCCTACTTTCTCCACGGCCAACAACCATGCAAGCATTTCATCGGACGCCGAGCGCCTCCTGGTTTAACCCAAAATCGAAAAGCGTTGGTACAATCAGACGCTCGTACGTTCAATATTATTCGCGCATATTGCATTTGGTTCGTGATCCCACGTTAAGATCAACACACTTGAGCCTAGAAATGAATGTCAGAGAGCAAATGCAAGCTCGCTCGTAATATGCATTTACGAACTTGTTAACAACGCCCCCAACTTGACGTTTCTTGACTGTCAGGCTGCCCCAGGCTCCAAAGCATCCGAAGCAAGCAGTGCAGCTGCGCGGCTCTTCACCCCGTATCGCTTTATTGCGGACGGTTGTTGCCCTCCTCATATTCTGACAAAACACGAACCATTAAAAGAAAAGCCCAGACCGGCAGGCGCACTTTCGCCCTCGTTGCAACGAGTGACTTATCCCCGATCGGCGAACATGCCATCGTCGCTCAGGAAACCAGCCAGACGAAATCAGAAACGCGCAGAGAAGACAGCGAACCCATGGGAAGCTCGGAGGCGACGGCCGTAATAAGAAACGCCGTTCGATCGCTGCATTTCCTGTCCTGTACGCGTTCGCCAAGACAACAGCCAAGCACAAACAGACCAACGCGACGCGTCACCATACTTCACTCGGCATGAGATGAGCGTGATAAAAAAAAAAAAGTTCTAAAGGCGACAAACTCAGCGCTAGACGATTCTATGCTTATCGCAGATAGCAACACCGCGAGATTAAAAAACGTGACGGAAGATCGAGTAAAAGGGGCATATCAAGCACTGCTTGTTTTCCTGTTTTTCGCAGCTCATGGTTCGCGTATGCGATAAT
The DNA here is from genome assembly GCA_013339685.2 of Hyalomma asiaticum. Classification (NCBI taxonomy): domain Eukaryota; kingdom Metazoa; phylum Arthropoda; class Arachnida; order Ixodida; family Ixodidae; genus Hyalomma; species Hyalomma asiaticum. The sequence continues at coordinate 301,241,119 of CM023481.1, forward strand.
TTTGCGGCAACTAAAAGCAGAGGAGCTCGGAGGGCCACCATAAATAGCGGAACGCACTAAAAACACGCAGGCGAAAAAAAAAAAAAGAAAGTAGAACAACACGGATGGCCAAACGCACAAGCAACCAAGCAGAAAAGAGAACGCAGAGCGTCAAAGCCACGATTACTATTTTACAGCAAGACGGTAAAGGCAGGCATCGCTAGGCAAAGCAGTTCTTTCACAAAGAAGTCGTTGGACAAGCTCCACCAAATTCTTACGTCGAACGTTAAGAACGCCAAACAGTCATACACAAACAACACAAGCCAATTCGAGCAGACGCAAACCTTACCACTTCTTGTATGTGACCCGTACGGACTTACATGGCAAGCGAAGCGGGGCAACATGTACAGCAATTACAACAAACACTCATAAGTTCGGTAGTGTTTGTTGCTGAGTGCAACGTAGCAGCACCAGCCGTCCTCATTCAAGCAAAAATAACCAATATCAATATAGTTATTGCTACGAGGCTGGTCGCCATTATGGGTCAAGATCCCAGAAACCCTCACCTCCAATCCACGCGAGCGACGCGCAGTTCCTTCCCTGATGTCGTCTTCTTCTCGATATCGTGACACAGTATTCCAAATTTTGGCTTTCATGTAATCAGGTTATGTAGGGCGATCGGAAACTCGAATATAAAAACAAAACCGCTCCGTCGCGCGGTAACAAACAGGAGGATTGAGGTTATGCAGCCGTCTGCCCGAAACTGCCTTTGCGCATGCGTCACGCACTCCTCTCTCTCCCCGAGTGTCTCTTTCCCTACCCTGCGTTTCTTGTCCTTTGTATTTTTCTGCTATCTGGTCACATGACTTGCTGTGGGCAAAGTCGTAGTGTCGGTTGCTGGTGCGGCGTGGTCGCTGCTTCCGGATACGCGTCGGTCGGCGGCATGGTCGGCGCGGTCAGATAGCTTGATAGTCTGGCTGTCTGGCAGTCTGCCCCCTCCGGCCCCCCTCCATACGAGCTGCCGGAGTCCCCGATTTCGGCGCTACCCCCCGCTCATGCAAGCGCAAGGTGGCAGGCATACGTACGACACGATTTGTGTTCAATAAACAGCTTACACATGGCCTGCTTTCGCGACTTCAAATTCATGTTGCTTCGAAACTACAGTTTGATAGTAGAACTCCGAACGTGGTATACTAAAGTGCGTGCTACAGGTGCTTCGGAGAGAGCTAAAAAATTTATAAGTGTACTTGTTTACGCACGACGTAACGTTGAGCGTGACAAACTCTTGGCGAGGGAAAACATAAGGTGCTACTGCAGCTGCGATTGAAGAACTCTGGTTGTTTATGATAAGAATACCTTCAAGTGCAGTGAATGAACGAATGCAATGTCAAGGAATCGTTCTTGCATACTTGAACTTCATAAATGAAGCCGCATGACATTGCCTCCGAAATTTGACGTAACGCATGCAACCCGATTTCGAAGGCAGGCACAAGAGGGTAGTCACACTTGGCTTTTTGTAAACTAGATGGCGCTACGGGCTTTAGCGACAACCATTTGGTTCCTTGCGGGAGTCTGCACCTACTGAAGCGAGCCTGCTTAGCCGGCGGGTATGTGCGTGGCGCGGAAATCGGACGGTCGTTTGAGAAGTGGTTTTCCTTTCAGCCAAGAAATAGCGACAGCGGCAGCGTCTAGCAAATTGAACGGTTTGTAATTTGTTTAGGTGTTGCAGCGTTGCTGTTCGTTACAAAGTGAGCGTCAACAGGCGCAGACCAGCGGGCACACGACGATGAGGTTCAAAAATACGAACTTGGTGATTTCGCTGGTATTGCGCTCCCAAGGAAGAAAACATGGCAGATCCCATGTGCAGTGGGACTCAAGGAAATGCGAAGCACGTGTCAGGAACGTAAAATGGATCTGCATTTTTGTCTCGCTATACCTAGTTTGGCACATATGAAGCTAACGAAACGGCCGCAAGAGCTCCAATACAGTGGCATGTAAACCATGCCGCTCATGACACGCATGTCATGATTGTAATGTTATGACCTGTCATTTATGATGGTCATGCGGTCATGTTGTGCCATACCAATTTTCGCATACATCCCGTTAACGAAACGGCCAGGAGAGCACAAAGTCGTAGGCGGCTGGCTAGATAGATAGATAGATAGATAGATAGATAGATAGATAGATAGATATAGATAGATAGATAGATAGATAGATAGATAGATAGATAGATAGATAGATAGATAGATAGATAGATAGATAGATAGATAGAGTCTGTGTTGGTAATGATGAGTGTACTACACCTGACCTCACATGTCAGTGGATTAACTCATCGCTTTGGACTAGGGTCCTTAGTATTCGCGTCGTACATACATTTATGGAGACCGCAGAGGGCCCTTTTGATTACTAGGCGGACCCTAATGGGCGGACTCAACTTGCGCAAAAATATGAAAGATAGTAGTGACAGCTGCTGAAGGTGAGCGAGTCGATCCAAACAGCGAATGTTTTTGCTGTTAAAGTTGCTATGGGTGCCAGTTGGCACGACTTCATTATAGTTGTAACATTCCACGACTGCCATGCACAGATCGGAAACACGATATCTTTATTCTTCTTCTTCTTCTCCCTGTTCCCACCAAATCTGTCCATTGTGACACCGACCCACTACACTCTACAGGCTTTGTTTCATCCCTCCGCTCCATATAAGGGATGACGTTGGCAATGGCTGATCTTTCCATCACACCGTTTTCCATCGTGTAGCCGATGGTCTTCAGTACTATTTCTTTTGTGGCCAATATTACCACTCTAAACGGCCCCACAAGTTTTGTGTTCGGACCGCCATAACCTTTCCGCACCAGAACCATATCACCCAGGGCTACTGCGGGAATATTAGATACCGATGGCCGTATTATCCCAGCATCTAACATATTTTGGATTTCAGTTCTTAACCACATTTTTTTTTCACGTGACATGTTGTAAGGCCTTTTTCTTACCGGCGTAATATCTCTCAGCTTAAAGGGAACAGTAAATTTTGTTGTAGCCGGTGGATAGTTTCCTAGGCAGACAAGTTCAGGGAATTTTTCACGAACGTCATTTTCACACTTAACAAGGTGGTCCGCAATGTTTAAGGACACGCACGTCTCTTACGCCACAGTTACTTCATCGTTCCAATAAAGATTTAACTTCAGTGTCTTCATATCCGGTCTCGAAAGCAAGAATTTATAATCGCATCCCTTCACGACAAGGGCGTCGATATCAATCCTCCGGCCCTGATAAGAAACATTTGCTTTCACCCATTCATCATATATTTGTCTTGTCCCATCAAAACTCTGTACCTGGACCGGTCTTCCTCTAATTATTTCGTCACGTTTGACAAGGTCCAAATTTATTACAGATACTGATGCACCACTGCCAACCAACGCATCAACGTCGTCACCATTGATGTTGAGTTTAATATAAACAAGGCTAAGGGCGGTTAGAAAAACAGTCTCAATTTTTGTCAACAGGTGGGACTGGACACCCTCTTTTATTATTTTTTTGGTTCCGCTTCCTCTGAATGCGAGTTGGCTTGTTCTATGTCATTGGTGGTAGCAGACATTAGGTTGACGACTCGATTCTAATTGCTATGATGATTTTCGAGCTCGCGAGACCTCCATGTTGCCCTTTCAAAAGTCTGATCAGTACGACGCACATTCTGTGGTGTAAAATCGATGCAGATGTTTCTGAAACAACCCAATAGCTCTTTGATGGTTTTAGGCGACTTTACTTGCACCTGCCTCTGCAATTCCTTAGGTAAGCCGTGAACAATCAGTGGCACTACTGCGGACTCGGGTAATTCTGCATCTGCCATGTGAAGAAGCCGCCTTTTCTCGTAAAAGTATTCTAGAGGTTTCCCTGAGCGATATTTATAAAAAATAGCTCGGTCCCACCTTTCAACCAGGTCCTCGTCAAAGGCTGCCAAAAAGCTCGCTCTCCACTGGTCCCATGTGTCCGTCATATGTCCAGCGTAGTGGATGTAGTACCACTTCTTGGCAAGTCCGCTGAGAAACTGACGCATGTTCTTGATGCGCTCGTAGGGTTCACGCCAGGCGTTCTCCTCACACGCTGGTTCGTAGAATTGTATCCAAGTCCCTGGGCTTGAACGTTCTCCGTCGAAGATGTCGGGCTTTACCATCTTCTTTTGTTGTCTCTGTTGGGCTTGAATAACTGCCAGAACATTTTCCATGAATTGCTGCTGTCGCTCGGCGTGTTGCTGCTGCAAGCGAAGCATTTCTAGAAGGCACAAGTCGATGTAAGAGTCGGCTTTGCTTGGTGAAGTCCTTGTCTTCGGCTGCACCAGAGGCGTCATGATATATTCATGAAATTCGGAATGCTTCAATGCTATCTTCACTGATGCTTGGCCATCAATCTCCTGCGGCGTCTTTCCAGCCTTCTCGGCGATGAACTCGCGAAGCTTGGGAGTCGTGATGCCTTGAGGTAAATCATACTGGATATCTTCATCCACTTTACAAGTTGAAAAATATGACTGACCGTTTCCGTCTGTCGATACGCTCAGCGTTATCCACATACTAGAGGCTTGTATCCTGTCACAGACTGCGCCAATGTAACATTCCACGACTGCCATGCACAGATCGGAAACACGATCTCTTTCTTCTTCTTCTTCTTCTCCCTGTTCCCACCAAATCTGTCCATTGTGACACCGACCCACTACAATAGTCCGTTCAGCCATGAAGTCATGATGTTGCTTGCTGAGATAGTGTACCGAGGCTGTTAGCTGTACTACAGTCACTATAGATACCAGAAGAGAAGCTCAGGGGAAGAGGGAGGCTTGAATCGAAAATCGATGTAGAACAGGGAATGTCGCCGGAGCCAACGTTTCGACAAGTGGACTTGTCTTCGTCTTTGGCACTCAACTCCCCCCCCCCCCCTCTCTCTCTCTCTATCTCTCTTCTTTTTTTGTTCACACGTGCCGCTCTTCTCCTCCTCGCCTTCTGTGAACGGGGGAGAGCGTGCAAAGCCTACAGGAACGAACGCTCGAGAAGGCAGTTGCCGTCCTGACGAAGACAAGTCCACTTGTCGAAACGTTGGCTCCAACGACATTCCCTGTTCTACATCGCTTTTAGCGACCTAGACTCTATAGATGTACTCTGATATAAAAAAAAAGTTGGCAAGGCGAAAACTTTCTGAGGTAGGCTAGACTTCACTGTGGTTCCATCGTACTGCGCATCGTCACAACCCATGTCAAAGCGACCGCTGCTGTTGTTGCATACGCACTAGTACTCTTATACAAGGGTTTATCCAGAATTTCGATTTTGAAAAAGGGGTGGAGGGGGAGGGGGTGTTACTCATGGTGTAAACAGGACGCGTTGGGGGGGGGGGGGGGAGGGTGGTATAAATCTCTGCTCTTATAAAAACGTGGCAACCAAGTGGCGCACCGACTGGTGGGGGGGGGGGGGGGGGGGAGGGAGGAGGTGTTGTAACCTCTCCCCCTTTTGACCTTGACCCCCACGTTACAACTCCATTGTAATTTTCACTGTAAATCCAATGTATTCCTTCCCAAATGTTGAGGCCCGTGCGTGTACTGTGCGACGCCCAGGTGGTGAAATTTCCGGAGCCCTCCATTACGGCAGTTCTCATAATCCATAATCATATCGTGGTTTTGGGACGTAAATCCCCAGAAATCAATCCAATGTATACCTTCAAGGGCTCTGTTCAGGGACATTGTAATTCGGGAGGTGGCTTCCAGATTTATCACTTGGCGAGGCTCACAGGAAATATAATAAGATGTTCCGTTCCGATAATTTAGAACAAACTCAGCTGCAGAGTTTTGATAAAGCCTAACGGCGTCGCGTGACCACAAGCGGCCAGCATGTCAGCACTTTTTTCACTGCATGGGGCGACAAAATTCGCTCAAATAAGAGATGTGCCGAAGAACTTCGTTGAGAACCATATATTACGCCTTGGTTTATTCAATTTGCCGTTTAGTTGTTACGTGCACAGCGTTTAGAACGGCTTCTCGCCCCTTCAAGGACATTGGGTAAAACTTATTATTTGCTGTTGGATTTCTCCCACAAGAGGAAGGATATTGCATGTTCTGTAATGTGCTCGCTCAGCGTCTTCCTCCCTGCAGAAATCTTGAGTGCGTTGGCGGTGGCAACGGCGCGTAACACCTTACAAGCCTTAAAGGAGTACTGACACGATCTTGCGGCGGCGCAAAATATACATTTTTCGTTTCCGTCGGGACCTGTATTGTTAAACGCCCACCGCAACGGAAGCCAGGACAACACGTACCAACTATTTTAATTTGGTTTTAAGTTTTTACGTCGCCCACCACAGGCCATGCCAGCCACCATTGCCAATGGACCACTACGATGACGTATGAACACGGGCTCTTAAAATCGCCGAAATCGCTGTCCAGGAGTCACTGCACGGACCGTGAATTGCCGTTGTTTGCGTGCCTCAGGTTTAATTGACCACGTTTCGTTGAGGCATGTTGCCCGCAGGTATAGGTAATAAAACAAGCAAGCATTACTGAAAGCATTCTTCGCGTCCCACGTCACCTAAGATCGATCTATAGGTGGCAGAACCGTCACCGCGTTAGCATGGATAAGCTGTCAGCGGCGCGAATTGAAATGTATACTACAGCGACGCAACGCTGTGAGCGGTTTGAGGGAACAGTTAGCTAAATGAAAACGTTAGCTGCAGTCAAATGGTTACATAGACGTGCTCTAAGGTCACATTAGCGTTTGAATCGCGCAAAACGGTCTTATTACCCGTGAAAGAAGCGCAGTGTGCCATTCCACGGTGGACGTCATTCAGCCTCATAGTCTGTCCTCCTCAGCGTTTCCGTCTCTCTTTTATCTTTGGCCAACATTGTCGTATTTTGTTAACAATGTTCGTATTGGTGCTACGCGAGTGAAATATATATAGTTTAGTATTGCGTTCTCGCTCGTTTTTCACATTTAGCTGCAGAAAGAAAAAAGGCTGTTACTGCGCATTCAGTTGCATCATGATATATCGTCATCTCTATTTCTCTTCTTTGCATCTTCCAAGAAATGCAAGACATTTAACCAGCCCAGTTAGTCAAACTACGTGGCTGCAACACTGCTTGATCACCATCAGAATGTTTGGCACACGCTTTTATGGAGTAAAATTTTTGATAACGAGAAACGTGGCTTTCTTCGCACGATCACCTACTTGCGTGACCGTGACATGAAAACGTTCCACTTAATTTAGAAAGCAAAAACATGCGCTCTTCAAGCAAAAAAAAAAAGTGATTTGAAGTTTGACATGCGTTTGCTAGGTCTTACTGGCCTTGGGTTTTGCGAGGTCTCACTTGGCAACCTATTTATTCTTAGCTTAATTAGACTTGCCTTAATTAGGATTGTCGTAATTAGCAGTGTATTAATTAGGCTTCTCAGCTTAATCATAACTGACTTAAGTTTAGATTATACGCACTTGCTTTAATTAGTCTCAGTTTAATTAGGCTTGACTTAATTAGTATTAGCTTGACTAGGCATGACTTATTTAGTCTTAGCTTAATTAGTCTAGGCTTAATAATCCGCAACCATGCTTAACTTTTGGCTATATTTACTCAGCTGGGCATGGTTGCTATGGCGGCGCGCGGCGAGTCTTCTGCGGACGTGTATACGGGCGCAGCGAATAGCTGAAGCATCTTCGCTGTTAAAATGTGCGCTATTTTTCGTCGTGCTAACGACGCTACATTAACGCCCAACTTTCGTTAAACGTAAGCCGGGCTGCCGCGTCCTGCACGATCCTCGTGTAAATACACTGATATTTATTTTTGGCCAACCGACTAAGTGCCTAAGTGCCAGAGTTCACTTGTGAGGCGGATACTTTCTCCGTAGTGGCGCCAATACTGTACAATAAGAGGACGCTTAATCACAATGAAGGCTCGTCATAGAACCACTAAGTGAGAGTCGGGTATGATACGCCAATGAACAAGTACGTCGTCATATAAGCGCATGTGTCAGATTATTATTTTTGTCAGCCACTGACAGATATTTGTGTCAGCTCATATCAGGTCATCTGTGTTCCCACAAAACAACCACGTATACGCGAGACGCTATCACTACCGCATAGCATTTTCATCCTGAACATTCCAGAGTAATTTGTTCAGATGAACGGTAACTGCCCTTTGGTCGTATGCTTGAAAGGCAAGGCAACAGCTAAATCGAAATAATTGAGCCGGTCCGGGCATATAACGATGACATGCCACGCTCTCGATACACCCACACACAGATCCCAATAGGGAAGACTGCAGCGCAAGTCCAAATACGTTTACATACTTGGATAGCAATACATGCAAGCGTTTAACACCATGCTAGCATGCGTCTGCTAGCACACATGCGCGCCTACATCATGCATATCCTCAAAGATGGTCGTTCCTGGTGCTAGTGCATGTCTTAAGGACTGCATGAAAGATGTGCGAGAAATCAACACTGAGCAATTTCAGCCATGCAACAGCAATAGCACACAAGCACGGGTTTAGTATAGCGAAAAGAAAGAAAGCAAGAGAGAGAAACGCCGAGGAAATCGGACTGCGAACCTCGTTGATGTCAGTGCCCCGTGGAATGGCAGAACGCGCTTCCTTCGCGTGTTATAGGAGCGTTCTGAGTGCTTCGCGCACTAACGCGACATTGGAGGATGTCCACAGAACCATTTTACTGCAATCAACGCCTTTTAGTTAACTGACAGTTGCCTCAAACCGCTCACAACGCAGTACCGCTGTGTACGTTTCAATGCGCGCCGCCGACTGACTATCCACGTCGACGCAGGTCGATCTCACGGCCAATTGCTGCGCGAAGCATTCTCCCCTCCCCGTCCTTTTATTTTTTTCTTGGCATGGTGAAAATGAGAAGATCGTCTCTTACATGAGCGAAAACGAACATACTTCCTTTAAAGAATGAAAAATATTTTTAACTTGGCCCTGAAAGTCTTGAAAAAATAAACGATCCCGGCTGCGGCGGCTGCATTTCGACGGAGGCGAAATGTTGAGGCCCGTGTACTGTGCGATGTCAGGGGGTCGAAATTTCCGGAGCCCTCCACTACGGCGTCTCTCATAATCAGAACTGGTTTTGGGACGTTAAACCCCACAAATCATCACAAAAAGTAAGCGGTTTGTGACGTGTGACAAACTCCAAGTGTAACGAAAAAAAAAATATCCACACGCGTTTCCTTATCTTGCTTTATAAGCGAAAATTTGTTACTCGCAATTGTATTTCGCCCACATCTGGTAGTGATTACTTCGCGACGGGGAATAATTTCATTTTCAATAGTAATTGCAAAGACCGAGTTGCCAGTGTTACCGGCGTCCCAACACGAGCAGAAGGAAGGAGGGAGCACGAAGACAAAAAAATTCCGTTTTGCGAATTTCTACTGAACTTCCAGCGAAACCACTGCAAGCTTGTACACTTTGAATGGTATACGTCTTCTACTTCCATAAAAAAGAGGAAATCGATGTAGGATGATAGACAGTACCTTTATAATAGCATATATGTAACGACGCGTCCGTACTCCATAGTATGATTTCGTAGGTGATTTCGAAATGGGACAGAAAGGCTTGACTTTGATGAACCAATAGAGCAAACTGGCTTCAGGAAGGAGCGCTCTAAAACGGTGGATTACAGTCATGTGATCAATCAGGTAATTATAGGTAATGCGCTCGGGAACGCAGCTGCCGGCTGCAGCCAATTAGATGTAGTGGCGAGATCAGGAAGTTCGCAGGAATAAAATGGAATCAGCTACCACAAGGTCCTGCACGGGACCTAGAGCATGATTATGATTATGATGATGATGAATACAAGGAAATCCTTCATATGGATTTCACGCACTGTAAAAAGGCATTCGGTTCAGTCATGACACCAGCAGGGGTACTTGAAAACATCTATATGTGGATATATTAGCCGACACTTATAACGACTCAACTGCTACCTTGCTTGTCCACTAGGAAAAAAAAAAAGTTCAGTCAAGTAAGGGATCAGACAAACAGATACTACCTCTCCAATTTCGTTCGCTCCACCTCGAGGGATTCCGCGGAGCTGTTTTACCGTAATAACTGGATCAAATGAAATCGGCGGGTTACGCAATGCACCGGACAGGTAACAGGGGGCGGTCAGACTAACGGAATGATTACCAAGGGATGTGAAGAGGAGCATGAGGACGGCAGAAAGTTGAGGCGGGGGGGGGGCGATCAAACAGAACATTCAAGCCTGCTCCACGCCGTGAAAACCGCCGGAACATCGACGGTGTTCTTTTATCGTTAATCGTGACGTAACTGGTTAAAGTGTCAAGTTATTGATTCCATTATCTGTAAGTTATGCGAGTCATACACTCGTACTCCGCCAAAACGTTGTGTCCTTTACAAACCCTTCATCATCATATCAGACACCTAAAGCGCAAAAGGACAAGGAACGAGACGAGTATACACACACTGCGCTAATGTGTCTTAGTTGGCAAAAGCAAAGACAAGCGCACTAGGGATATTATAGAAGCTGAGAAGATTGCTAGATTAGGAAGTTACTGTGTCAGCACCCCTTCTATACATCTATCAAAAAAGGAGATTGCCTACCTGCGTCTGCACTGAAACTGCACGGTTGTGACGTCACGGTTTTGGTATATAGAGTGTGAAGGTTTCACAATAAAGTTGTTGGAAGTTAGCGCAGTGTGTGTCTACTCGTCTCGTTCCTTGTCCTTTTGCGCTTTCGGTGTCTGATATAAACCAATAAGCACAACTCTATACCTTTCGTCATCATATATTGACCGTGCCTGACCCTTCACCATGCACCCAGCAATTCTTTCTTTCTTTCTTTCTTTCTTTCTTTCTTTCTTTCTTTCTTTCTTTCTTTCTTTCTTTCTTTCTTTCTTTCTTTCTTTCTTTCTTTCTTCATATATAATATGAAGTCAGCTCTGGCAAGACAGAATAAATTGGATATCATTGGGAAAGGACTTCGACCTGCAGTGGACACACAAATGTGATGATGATGGTAAGTGAAAAAAGCAATAAGAGAAAGAACGAGTCCACAGACGATCGACCAGTTCCTAGGCGGGCTCGCTACCATAATAATAATAATAATAATAATAATAATAATAATAATAATAATAATAATAATAATAATAATAATAATAATAATAATAATAATCATAGAGGCATATGGGAAACACGTGCATGAAACGCCAAACACATGAGAGGCAACGCACAGAAATGAAGTTATCTCTCATCGTGACCATTATGTCACAGAAATGTTACGAACCCCTTCATGGCGCGGGTTTCACTGGCGGCCCAAGCCATTGCCAAAGCATATGTTAGGTTCAAAGTGCGGTCCTTGGGGCACGCATTTAGTGCGAACATTAGAACGGTCCTTTGTGGCGCACGGGCTGCTATAGGCATCCCGGTAATTGGAACAGCGCGCGCGAACTTGATGCAGTACACATTTCCGCCGCTAGACATGGCAAGTGGTACGCCTAGTGTATCACTGCCTAGCCGTAGACAAGTGTGCTTTTCCACCGCCACATTTCAGCGATCCGGCGCATTTCTTTCGTGCCAAGTCTGCCCGGCGATGAACACACGCTCCACCATGTCTCTGGCTGTGTGGAACTGAGTCAACAAGTCAGATACGTTCCCCGACTTCTCTCCCATGCTATAACCGTGGATGAAAGATAGACGGAATCTGAAACCAAGGACCAACCGTCGAAATGGCAGTCACGAAGATTACCGCGACCGATGAGGCACATCAAGTTCGAGGCAATGTGAAATCCTTGCTGTTTTTCTTCTTCTTTTCTTTCTTTTTTTGGCGTTTACTGCATTCTCCACAAGGAACTTGCACCCCTAGAGACAAAACGCGAATAGTCAGTTTTACACAGAGACTTTGGAGCGCTTATGAGAAAGCATTCTTCGCAAAAAATGGCAGACCAACAACTGGCTTCTTCACCACGACATCGCACACGCTTACACGTCAACTTCTGCACGACAGTTACTGACTCCCAAACATCACAATATTTCACAATGCGTACACCGTCTTATTCACTTCTCTTTACCCATTTTGACACTTTATTGCTTCGAAAAAATGAAGTTGAGGTTGAAAGGGCGTCGGTTCCACACCACCGAATAGATCTAGTCGGAATCGCAGGAGGTTCTCAATAAATATATGTACTCTGGCTTGGAGTATTTCACAAATGTACGCCGTAATCTTGGCAGAAGCAAGAAGATTGGCATATACACGCTCAAGGTATGTATTTTGAAGGTGGCAGGTGCCCATTGCGATTGACGGTGAGCGAGCGAGCGAGCGAGGAACTTTATTGAAAAGGACCAAAGGGATCGGGATCAGGGGTGGAAGCGAAGAGGCTCCATCTCTTCACCCGGTCGGTGGCTCCACCCAGGTCGGCACGGGAAGATGTAGCTCCTCCGCTATGGCCCGGGCCCTCCGGACAGCCAAAAGTTGTAGCCCCAGGTCGGGACTGTGTAAGGCACCACTCCACGACTCCTCGTCGTTGAGTCGCTCACGCGCGTTGGCGGGACACTGCCAGAGCATATGTTGTAAGTTGCAGCTCTCGAGGCCACATTTGGGGCAGCCCGGTGGGAAATCCGGCTCTATCCTGTGGTATGAGCGTGGGCTGGGATAGATGCCAGTTTGCAAGCGCCGGAGCGTAACACCCTGGGCTCTGTTCAATCGCGCGTTGGGGAGTGGGTAAAGCCTCCTCCCCAGCCTGTAGTGATTTGTAATCTCGTGATACGTCGTCAGTGGGTCCCTTTCCAGACTCAGCCCCTCTTCAGTCGCCTCTTCTATCCTCGCGCGGTTCGTGCATTCACGCGCGAGGGTGTGGGCGGCGATGTTGGGGTTGAACACGCTGAGACCCTCCATGTGCGCCGGGAACCAGGAGATGTTGTGGTCCCCGGTCCAGCGCGGACTTGTTCCGACTTGCTCGGACTATTCGGGCGGCCAATGATGAGACCGTGCCCGCGGAGAAGGCCCTAACAGCCGTTCTCGAGTCTGAATAGATTGTCGCTGGTGTGGTTGCCGCTTGAAGTGCCAGGGCTATGGCCGCCTCCTCCGCAACGCTCACGCTGTTTGTACGGATCGTTGCGGTCGTGATTGGATTGCCTCCACCGTCGACGACGGCGACGGCAAAAGCCGTTTCACAGTGGTATTCTGCCGCGTCAACGAAGAACGTTGCGTCCCTGTTTCTGATGCCGCGGATGATCGCCCTGGCCCGGGCCACTCTCCTTCCTGCATGGTGCACGGGATGTACGTGCCTAGGGATGGGGTCTACCTGTATATCCTCCCTCTCTTTGCACGTTAGCATGGTGCGCTCCTTGAGCTCGATTCCGGGGAGGGCGGCCATCCCAGCTTCATCTAGTATTTTTATTCCTGCTTTAGTGCTTGATAGGCGTGTTCTTTGTGCCGTGAAGTGCGCCTCGACGAGTTCGTCTATGGTGTTGTGTAGACCTAATTCTAGGAGCCGTTCCGTGCCGGTGGTTTGCGGCAAGCCCAGGGTCCTTTTGAGACCAGTTCTAATGAGAGCATCGAGTTTTCGTTTTTCAGTTTGGGTCCAGCTCATGTATGGGGCCGCGTAATTAACGTGGTTGATGAAGAAGGCGTCGAAGACCCTGAGTAACAGGTCCTCTCTCAGGCCTTCGTGCTTGCTTGTCACTCTAGAGATCATACGTAGCATGCTGTTAGCTTGAGTTTCTATCCGCTTGATGACGTCTGCGTTGCATCCTCGCGCGTCAATCCACATGCCAAGGATTTTTATAGTTTTGACTCTCGGGATCGGCGTTCCGAATCGGGTTTTGACTTGGACGGGTACTGAGTCTAGTGTTTCCGAGAATCTCATGCCCTGTCGGGCCTTTCGGTACAGAAGTAGTTCCGATTTTTCCACAGATAGTGTTAGTCCCGTACTTTCCAAAAACAGTTCTGTGACATTCATAGCCTCTTGCAGGGATTCTTCGAGCGTAGCCAACGATCCTCCTTTGCACCATATTGTAATATCGTCCGCATATATTGCGTGGCCGATGCCAGGTACTTTACTAAGCAATTCGGACAGCCTGTGCATGGCGATGTTAAAGAGTAAAGGTGATAGCACCGATCCTTGTGGTGTTCCCTTGTCACCTAGGGCAAAAGCTTCGCTCGTGATTGAACCGAACTTGAGTTGCGCCTCACGGTCCGTCAGAAAGGACTGCACGAACCGATGAAAGCATCTTCCCAGGTTCAGCGACGAGATCTCCTGTAGAATGTGTTTGTGCGAGACAGTGTCGAAGGCCTTGGCTAGGTCTAGCGCGAGGATTCCCTTAACGTCGCGCGATGGGTTGTCTATGACGGCCTTCTGTATGAGGAGGAGAGCGTCCTGTGTGGACAGGCCTCGTCTGAACCCAATGAGATTGTGGCGAAAGAGATCGTTGCGTTCGATGTATTCCGTAACGCGGTTATGAATAACGTGCTCTGCCACCTTGCCAAGGCACGATGTGAGTGAAATGGGTCGTAGGTTGCGCATCTCCGGCGCCTTTCCGGGTTTCGGGATGAGTACAACCTTCGCAGTGCGCCATTCCCGGGGCACTTGACCTTCCTTCCAGATTTTGTTTATTTCTACTGTAATGGTATCTATGGCCTTGTCGTCCAGGTTCCGTAACAGTTTGTTGGTGATTCCGTCGGGACCTGGAGCTGACCTTCCGTTAAGATTAAATAATGCGTGCCGAACTTCGGATATCGTGAAAGGCTCGTCAAGTTCCGGCCTGTCTTCGCCTTTGTACCCGTTGTCCTTGTTTCCTGCAGTGGCATTCTTGCTTCTGATGGGCAGGTAGATATTGGCGAGTTCCTTAACGAGCTCGTTTTTGGAGCTTCCCGTGCCTATTTTCTTGTTAATGATGCGGTCTGTGGCCAGCATGGCTGCCCCTCTAGACGTTTTGTCATTGAGGAGACTTTTGAGGAGGCCCCACTTGCTGCCCCGGCGCATTTTGCTGTCAGTTTCGTTGCATTTCTCGACCCACTGTTGTCTCACGAGTTCTTTGGCGTATGCTTCTATTTCCTTATTGAGCGCGGATATTTTGGCTCGTAGCCGCCTGTTGAGGCGGTGCGTACGCCATCTTCCGAGTAACGCGTTCTTGGCTTCAAGCATATGCGCTAGCCTGGAGTCCATCTTCGGGACCTCAATTTGCGTTTCTATCTCTTTGGTGGCTTTTTCCACTGCCAGCTGTAGGTGTGGGATTAGTTCCGCGTAGCTCTCTTCACTGTTGGCCTCCTCCTCGCGTATGCGTCTGAAGAGGTCCCAGTCCACAAACCGGTGTTTGTTGGTTGGTGGGGGCTTGGCTTCTGTAACAATTTCTAGTATATAGTGATCACTGCCCAGGTCCTCTGTCAGGTTGTCCCACGAGCCGTCCGTATTCTTTAGGTAGGTGAGGTCCGGTGTGGTGTCGCGCTGAACCGAGTCCCCTCTTCTGGTAGGGAATCTTGGGTCCGTGATCAGTGTGAGTCCCAATTCTGCAGCCAGGTTGGCTAGTCTAGTACCTTTGGCCGTGTTGTAGCTGTGACCCCATTCCGTGTTGGGGGCGTTAAAGTCTCCGGCTATGACCAGGGGCTTGTTTCCAGCTTTCCGCATGGTCGTCATGAAGAGATTATTGAAGTCCCGTTGCCTGTCCCTGGGTGAGCTGTATACGTTCAGTAGCAAGACGCAGGTTCGAGATCTTTGCCCTGGGATGATTTCTACTAGTTGTGCCTCTAGGCCTCGCTTGTATTGTGGTACGGTGTGTTCTATAAAAGAGAGACCCTTCACCACTAGTGTAGCTATACCTCTACCCGTGTCTCCTTTACTGGAGACGGCGTGGTATCCCGGCAGGGTTACGTCCTCCCCCGTAAGTGTCTCTTGTAGTAAAATAATGTCCGGCTTGTGCTTCATCGAGCGAATAAGTTGCATTAAGGCAGCTTTGCGCTTGCTGAAGCTGTGGCAATTCCACTGCCAGATTTTTAGTCCGTTACTTGGTCCTGCCATGATTACTGATTGTTGGTGCTTGTTCCCGCTACTGGGCCGTTAGGAATAGGTCCTTGTTGCGGCTCGGTTGGGGTGGTTGCTAACCTACTTTTCGCGAGCGCCCTGGGGCGTTCAAGTGCCATGATTCTTTTTTCCATTGAGGATAGTATCCTCAGCACTTTAGTCAGAGTCGTATCGACTTTTGTCCGCCATTCCTTTTCATTCTCTACCTTTGTATTTTGGAGGGACTCGGTCGTGAGTTCCTCAGTAATGTTGCACTCCTCTTCCTCTGTGCTATCTATTTTCTCTTCTGCGGGAGGCGTGGCTCTGCGCTTGGCCTTATTCCATAGGGGTATTGCTTCCTGCGGTTCGCCTTGTGTTTTAGCTTTGAAAGCCTCGAACGATGCTTTAAGCTCAGCGATATCCCTACGGAGCTGCTTGTTTTCAGCCTCGAGAGCTTGCATGCGGGGATCGACTACATGCTCTGTCGTGTCCCTTACCGTTGTTTGGTTGCCGCGGCCGGTGCCGGAGGGGCCGGTCTTTTGGGGCTCGTCGACTTTGTCGGCCCAGGTAGTGTGCTTGTCGTTTTGTGAGCGAATTCTGCTGCGGGATTGTCTCTGGTTGCCTCGCCGGGGAGATGGTTGCTCCTCCCGCGTTGTCGAACGAGAGCGCCCTCTGGAGCGAGAGCGTGAAGGACCTCTTGAGCGGGAGCGTGAGCGCCCTCTAGAGTGAGATCGGGAGCGGAGGATGCCCGCACCTGCCGCGCCTGCCGTTGTGACGTCTCCAGGCCCTTCGGCGCCGTTGTTCGCCTCCGCTTGCCGTTTTCGCGCCCGTTGTCTACGTCGCCGCCGTCTTCTCCGTACGATGTACGGCACTTGAAATCGTTCATTGCAGTCTCTGCATCCCGTGAGGTGTGGGCCCCCGCACAACCCACACTTGGGGGTGCACTCGTGTTGTTCCTCATCGCCCTCCGAGTTGAGGACCACTGATACACCACAGCCGCGGCATTTCGCTTTGTCCTCCTCGCTGCTGGGGCACACGTCGGCGCGGTGCCCGACTTGGCCGCAGGCGAAACAGACGTCCACGTGTCTTCTATATAGATAACACGGCACCAGTGCTGCTCCACATATGACTGTGTCTGGTACTTTCAAACCAGCGAAAAGGACAACCACCGCTGGTGTGGTCTTGATGCGTTTAACTTCGAGGGCCGTAGGATTACGGCTTGTGACGATCATGCTGTTCAGGGTTGCGTTGTCGATCGCTGGGTCGATGTTTCGCAAAACTCCCTTGCAAGTGTTCTCCGGGGCGGCCACGTATGCAGAGGTCTCGAAGGCGCCCGTGCGGGTGTAAATTTTGCGGATTTGGACGTACTTCCGTGCGTTGAAGTCATGTGGGGTGGAGATGACTATAATGTTCTGTACCTTGTTTGGGCAGACCGTGTCCTCTTTGGTCTGCTCCGGCGTAAGTCCTGCCGCCATGATCAAGGACTGGGCCAGGTGAACGGTGTCCGCTTCGGCCACGTTGAGACCTCCTCTCGGGCGCACGATAACCTTAATGTCGCTCTTTGGGAGCCTCGGCATGCGCGAGGTCGCCATGATTCGTTTCTGGCTGCGTCGCACCTGTGGCGGCGCCTTTTGAGTGCCTGGTGACGTCGCTGCATCACCTCGTCGATCACCGTGGCGCGGTATTCCAGTCTTCTGGGCCCCTGCCTGAGAGCGAGACGCCGCGGTGATCCAGCCGGCGTCGTCCAGCTCCTCTTGACTCGCATCCATTCCCTCTACCTCCACGGTGGCGGGCATTGTCGAGATCCGAACTGTCGCCTCAGGGGCCGGAGACGACCTTCGAGTCGGGTCCGCTCTCGCGCGCACCGCCTGTTAGGCGGAGTAGGCCTAGCGCGTTAGGCCTAGTATCTCACAACGTGGTCCGGAGTTCAAAGTTCCGATTATAAGCAGCAAAAAGCACCCACCGACATAAAACTGGTGTCGACAGAGTCCGTACGTTATGTTGGCTTCGATGATGTGCAGGTATTCGAGGTTCAGCCGAGAAAACCACCGAAAATTATTCGAAAACTCGGGAGCCGACGTGAGCCCATCCGTTCACCTCGGTTGCTCGCAGCGCCCCCGATTGACGGTGAGCCCCCATTTTTTACGACCACATTCCAGGCAGTTTTGGGTAGCACCTCATAAGAGGTTGGGAAAAAAAAAAAGTTCCGAAGGCGACATGGAGCTGCCAATGTATACTGCGCAGAGCCAGATAAGTCGTGAGTGCAACCTCTTCCCATCGATCTCCTCCGTGGATTAATTACTCCGGATTACGAACCCTGGTGGTCACATAGGCAAGCGCCTAGCGCGGGTGACCTACCTCTATGCAACCCAGCGCGCGACGTTTACCTTGTCGACGCCAACCTTTATACGCACGGACAGCGACCAAGACTGCCTCAGGCATCACGGTATAGCACCGCTTATTATGAGGGAGTACTGTCTCCAACAGATGCCGAGATCCGTTGCCACGTCGGTAGTGATTACCATCTCCACGTCAACCATCATCATTCGTTCGCACTGTCAAGGAGCCCTTCGCTCTTTCGTGAACGAATTCCTTCCCTGCACGTCATGTTCGTGCATCTCTCGCGCACTACACACGCAAATGGACCTCACGTTCTCTTGCAGCGGAACGCGCTCGCTACTTCGTTCGCGAGCCTAAAATACCTAGTGCCCCCATATAATCCCCGTCCCGACAGCTATTGTGCCAGGATGTGCCGCGCAGAACACCACAAGTAAAGCAAGCAAATCCACGCTGGGCTGTGCGAATGTCACTGATCAGCGTGACGCTCTCCACACCTGTTACAGCTTATACATTTGCCTCCATGCCCAGCCCTCCCCTTGTTCACCTCGTCCTGCCTATAGTTGGACTGCTCCACCTGCACCCTTCCAAGCCGCACCTCGCACGCTCCTTGTAGCTTGCAGAACGTACGCTACCCCCCCCCCCCCCCCCCCTTCTTGTTATTTCCTAAAAGTCCACGTAATCGTGCGTCCATATTTATCCCCCCGCCGACGGCAAGGGTGAGAATGAACATCACGATTTGTTACAAATGAGCGTTCGTGCAGTGGTAGCAATACCGTCACCGTTCTAAGTTTGCGCGCGCGCGCTGCAGGGCGACGTTGTTCGGCAGGCTGTGACCTTGGTGTGCAAACATTTTATGTCGGTGATGAGCTAGTCGTTAGCGAGCGACAACTTGAGGGAAAATGTGGCTGCACGTGATTATGTAATGCGGACCAAGGCGCTGAAAGCATTAGGATGTAGGTGAAAGGCTAATGGCAGTGCTCGGGAGCCTCGCACGACTCCCCCCTCCCCCGACCCCCCTTTTTTTTTTTTGCATGTGTCTACTTCACTGCTGACTCGAGGCACCTTGACTATCTCTGGAACAGCTGCGATAATTGCCCAGGCAGCGAATATTCAGGGAGGAGGAAACGCAAACTCCTAGCAGTGCGTGAGTCGGTTAATTTCTTACTTCAGACAGCAATATCTGCATGCAAAGAGGATGATCTCTGACTCTGGCGCCATGCCGCTAAAGAGCACGGATTTAAACCTGCGTTAGTCGCGAGAGGCGTGTAGTTAGTTGGCGTGTAGTCATTTGAAGGGTTCTTTGCGAGGTGGTAGACTACTCACATCGTGAGTGTTTTCGCTTGCGTTGATTCCAGGGTATTCATATTTGTTCAGGATAAACCATGTGGGACAGGTAATGCTTATATTCTCGCTTTGTCGAATGTGTGTACCAGTATAATAATTAATGAATGCTCGGATTTCACCTACTAGAACCACGATGTGTGCAGGGCTCCGGAAATTTTACCTCCTGCGGTCCTTTAACGCGCACTGATAAGGAGGCACAGTGACGGGAGCATTAGTGTTTTCGCCTCTATTGAAAATGCGACCGCCGCGGTGGCAGTCGAACCCGCGACTTTCGGGTCAACAGCCGAGCAACGTGACAAATGCACCACCACGGCTGCCCAATCCTGATGAAATTGCCTGCCCCAAATACCAATGTGCTTATGAGTAGGGCATCTACCTTTCTTTTTGTGTGTGTGTGTGTGTGTGTGTGTGCGTGCGCGCGCGCACGCGTGCACCGAGGAGGAGGGTGCGAGAGAAAGGTGAAACGTGTTTTTTTTTTTCCTGCGATAAAAAATGGTGATAAAGCCGAGTGCCAGTGCAATCTTGTAGGACATTATAAGAATTGGCACCCATCCAGCATTTCTAAGAATACCAGCGCGTGAGGCTAAGCGCATGCCGAACGTCGTTCTTCATATATATCCCAGGGACACGTGGTGATAAGAAAACTGAGAATGCTCGTCCACTTCGCTCGCGGGCCGTACAGTGAACGCGACAAGAGCCATCAGTCGAGAAGGTGTATCCGAGAAGTGTTTGGACTCACAGAGAGAATGTCAGAAGAGAAAATAAAAGTGGCAGAACGGAATGCGCTTGCGACATACATATTGAGCTATTATTTGTGAGCGCCCGACAGATTATTTGCTACACATACGCCGATTTATTGGGAGAATTGGAAACCATCAAATGGTGTGCCGGTGTGGGGTTGAACCGGCACCATGAGCGATTAGCGGGCCAAGTTTGTCGATGCACATGGTGTGCACGTACGCCGGTGCAAATAGAATACTATATACAGGGTGCTTTTTTTTTAGTTGCAACACATTTTTAAAATTAGAAAAACATAAATCGCGGGAATGTCTTGTGTACCATTCGAGTATACGGATTGGCGGCCTCTAGATACAGAACAATTTCCGCGCTTGTATGCACAATTAGCGAAATAACGCTAGTTAGCTTTTTAATTATCAGTAATTGGTGGCTACAGCAAATGAGTACTTTGGAGCCCGTCCTCGACACTACCTACCCCAACGATCAAATTTTGAATAGCGGAGTGCATGTCGGAGCTACGCGAACAATTAATTCCCCGTGGCAGGCTCCTTGAAACCGAAAATTGACGGGAAAAGAGCGTCTGTGACGTAGATGTCGTCGCCCCCACGGCTTTCGTCACTCGCCACTCGCTCGTGGTCACCGCCGCTCCGGCCGCTTCGGCCGCGCAAGCAGCTTGCGTTATCTCCTTGTTATCTGCGGCGTCGGGGGCCGCGGGCGAGTGACGAATCCGGGGAGGCGGCGACATTGACGTCACAGACGCTCTTTTTCCGGCCAGTTTCGGTATCAAGGAGCCTGCCACGGGGAATTAATTGTTCGCGCAGCTCCGACATGCACTCCGCTATTCAAAATTTGATCATTGGGATATGTAGTGTCGAGGACGGGCACCAAAGTACTCATTTGCTGTAGCCACCAATTACTGATAATTAAAAAAAGTTAATTAACGTAATTTCGGTAATTATGCATACAAGCGCGGAAATTGTTCTGTATCTAGAGGCCGCCAATCCGTATACTCGAATGGTACACAAGACATTCCCGCGATTTATGTTTTTCTAATTTTCAAAATGTGTTGCAACTAAAAAAAAAACACCCTGTATAAAGGAAACATAATCTCGGCATTGCGCAATGACATATTTGGCAATAAAGCCTGCTTAAGAGCGAATTCGTGTCCTCTTAAGCAACAACAAACGAACTGTGTTCTTTTTAACAATTATCCGAGTTAAGAAAGATGAAGCGTTGCACTTCGGCTGTAGCATACAATACAGCAAAAAAAAAAAAAATATCACTGGTCTCGACGATTTCGTTCTTCATATAGTACGACAGAGCGCCGTCCAAGCGAAGTAAATCATGGTCTCTTAGGAGTGGAGGATCACCGTACGGCAAGCATACTAATACCAGTCCCTCGCTATCGGGACGGGCTATTTTAGTTCTTAAGACTTGAAGAATGGCCCTTTCAACCTCTCCTCACCTTACTGTACGCATAGAGCGCAAGCGTCGCCGACTGAAATAGCTACATGCCAACCACGACGGCACTTTATTACCGTGAAGAAGGTACGGTGAACCACCACTGCTAAAACATCCATTTAATAGATGTGTGGTGGCGGTACGAAAAGGCGTGTTGCCCACCCCTCTGCAGATGTATAGATGTAGAGGCTCACGAGTCCGTGACACATATACTAACTCTCGAGGATTGGCCAAAAACCGGGCGTAGTTCAATATAAAATAAGAAGTATAGTGACGATCCACTCTTTCTTTCTTTTTTCACTTCCTTTCTTGCTGGGCGAGTCTGATGTGACGCGTTTCCGGCGGTGGTTCGCGCTATGTTTCACGGAAATCGAGTTGAATGTGTTGACGTGCGTAAGTGGCGACATGGCCCTGCCGACTGGAAGACTGCTTGTTTCGAGGAGCGCGCGCAACATTTCCTTGGAATGATTAGCTGTTTTATCGGCGCAATAACGAAGTGTAACAGTTTGCGGGAGTTATCATTAGTCCGCATGTTTTGTTCGCAACGTCCAAACCTGGCGAGAGGGTGGCCCTTTTGAGAGACGGGGCCGAAATGGTCGCTTCAGCAAGTGCAGCTCTAACCGGAACAAGTCGTTGGATGTGGTCGTCTTGCTGCCGATTACAGCTTGTGGGGCCGCCAGCCACAGATTCGAGAATTCAGTGTATATAAGGGAAACTATTCGCACCCAAACGAATGACAGTGACAGCCTAATCACACGACGCGTCATACGGGTTGGTCAATCTTAGTTTAAGACAACGCAGAAAGTCATTATCGCTTTGTGAGATGCACAATGCCTTTGACATCATGACATATAGCTATTTCCTGCCATTTTTCTAGTGTAAGCATTGCTTGAAAGTAAACGCTTGTGTGTGTTTGGGAGGGGGCTGGGAGACCGGTCCCGTTTTCTCTCGTTTCCACCCAAGTGGCACGCCGCCCTGATGTGAGCCTTTTGTGCACTAAGTGCATGCTGCATTTCCGCGGCGGCACTATTTGGTCCCGTGCCTCAGTGCACGGGTGAGCACTCAGCGGCCACAATGCTGCGAGTGTACAAGTGCTAAAACCGACCATTATGAAGATACTATATGGTGCGTGTTTTGGTAGTCCACGCGCACTTGTGTACAATTAATATTTGCTGGGGTTTTACGTCCCAAAACCACGCTATGATTATGAAGCACGCCGTCGTGGAGGACTGTCTGGTGTTCTTCAACATGCCTACAACGAGCTTCTATAGCATTTCGCCTCAATTGATACGCGACCGCCGCTGCCGGGGTAGAACAGTAACGATCAGAGGCTGCGCGAATTTACAGACATGACGAGAATTTTCTCTATTTCGTTTTTTATTCGACCTTTTTGAAGTTACGTATGTGTAATTTGTAGATACAACTTAAGTGGCATTTTATCTTTAGAGTACCGCTTAAGAGAGAGACAACACTTGTGCGGAAGGCAGGGAGGAGAATCCCGCTTAAAATACCTACATAGACAAAGACGGAGGCTGGCCCATATTTTACATCAAGGCGATTTGCAGGACGTTCTGCGAGAGAATGTTTGAAAGTGACGAGAGTTTTTTTTTTCTTCAAAGACACCATTCAATAAGGTAAATGGAGATAAAGCGAAACGTGCTGAGATTTTGGTGATTTAATTTATAGCCCCAATCTACCGGAAGTCCAAACGCACACAGCTTCAACACGGTGCAGTGTAACATGATATTTGTCTTGGGGTTCACAATGCCCTTCGTGTTTTTATGGATTTTACTTACAAAAAAAAATCAAATTCCTCCTTATCTGAGAATCCTTAGCTGAAACCTTAGTGTCCGAGGTACTGGTAGCCTGGTTATAGCAGTTTGTATTGCAGCCGGTGCTGCTCTCGCGGAAAAGAAAATAAACTTTAGCTCCGACCTATAACCTCGTTAATGCGGACTAAGGAGCACCACTTCGAGTAGCAGCTTACGAGGGCCAAGTGAAAATCAAAAGACCCGTGCCTTTTATCAAGACAAAGGGGTTTAGGGTAAATTAAATAACGCTTCTTCTTCGGTGCCCCCTTTGTCCTTGCCGGCCGGCCGCCATCTTTTCTTTATTCTTTTTTGTTGTTGTTCATATTCGGATGAGGTGACCTGTGTGTACTATAAAGGAATTTTAAATCTATGTTCTTTGCCCTTAAATATGCCTATAGCCTATACCTTGCTAAATTCCATGTTTCGTGGTGTTCACTAGTCAATAAATGTCGTTTTCCAATGTAGTAAAGAAAGCAGCTAGGGTTACGTTATGAAAAATACGAGCTTTAAGATACTGAAAACTTCCTTAAAGCCTCAAGCGATTAATTTGACTTAGTTTCGAATTAGCGGCTTAGAGCACGCGGAAACATCACGATTTTGTTCTTTGTATTCCTCCGCAGTTGTATAATGCTGCTGTGTGACGAATCGTAAGAGAAAAATGAAAAATTAAATACACGTGGCAAAACTAGTAGAGATAAACACTACCATGAAATGATTATCAGGAATCTTTAGAGGCACAGAGTAGAGCTAACACCCGTGGCTGCGAGAGGAAGCAATAATTGCCCAATCGGAAAATTCCCGATTGCAAATTCCCGGCAAATTCCCGTGTCCAATCGGCAAAGAAATTAAAATAGATAGATAGATAGATAGATAGATAGATAGATAGATAGATAGATAGATAGATAGATAGATAGATAGATAGATAGATAGATAGATAGATAGATAGATGACAAGCGTAGCGCACCACTGACGAGCAACGGCTCCTAATTTCTCGATTGAAGAACAGCGTACACCGCCGATGCGTGGTGCACTCTGAGCTACCCAGGATACTGTGGCCATCCTCCACCGCTGTTCCCTGCTACAACGCATGCGAAACATCGTGCCGAGTGCTCGATAGAGTGGCATCAGGGTCACACGAAACAGAAATTGATATGCATTAAAGATCGGAACTGTCACCGTCGTACGGCAAAAACAACGTTGCACACATCATTTTTTCTACTCGAAGTTTCAACCAAATTCCAAGTGCTCAAAGCTGCGTCGCCTTTTGCAGCTTGTCTCGTCAAAGAGAAATGTAAGAAAAAAAAAACCAGACAATATTATTAACGTTGGTTAGCCGCCTGTGGACACAATGTGCCATAAGTGCTGACTCATTTCAGTACTTATCGGTTTGACTGTGGTATGAGATAGAAACGGAGCGTCTTTATTGAATAATTAATGGTTTTTTTTCCTGCACGTATTATATCTACACTCTTAGCACGGTAACCTTTAATTCATTTTATAGGTACACAAAAATGTGAAAATATTCTCCTTTACTAAAGGTTAAAGCACTTTAACCTTTATAAGGGAGCATATTTTCACATTTTTGTGTACCTATAAAATTAATTAAAGGTTACCGTGCTAAGAGTGTATACACTCTACGGTAACCTTTAGTTTATTTTATAGGTACACAAAAATGTGAAAATATGCTCCTTTATAAAGGTTAAAGTGCTTTTAACCTTTATAAAGTAGCATATTTTCACATTTTCGTGCACCTATAAAATAAACTAAAGGTTACCGTGCTAAGAGTGTAGTTATGGCCAACACTACTGAGGTCCTAATCGGCGCCGTAAAGATACAGACATACACAACTCCATTTCCATTGACACGACATTAGAATGTGTAGAAAATCAATGTTTTTTCCCACGTGCTATCAAACTTCTGCGCCAGCACTTTGCAGTTACTTTCATGACGCAGTGAACGACGTATTTATCAAATGCGCTGTGCTTCTATTGCGCTATATGAGATGTCACCCACACAGAAGCAGCAGGCCCAAATCTTCACCATCGCGCCTTCACCAGGCACAATGTTACTTATCGCTTTGGTCTCCTCCGCAATACGAACACCTTTTAAGTGCGGATCATTTTAGGGGCCCCGCGTCGTCGTCTCATGTCAGTGGACGTCACGCACAAAGTTAAAAGCCCTTTCCCTTTGCTGGCTCCGCTGCTAATGACAGGGATTCACGTTGAGTGGAACGGCACTTAAAAGGACCGACAACCAGTTTTAAAGGTACCTGTTTTCTTTATTTCAACGGAAAGCTTACCGATCATAGTGTCCAGTCACGCAATGACAACGGGGAAAACTCCGTGAAACATTTTTTATGAGAATTCTTTGACTATGGGGTGTTACGTGCAACACGTGTTGCAAACAGTGGCCGATAGCCGTTGGCTGTTCGCGCCAGGCTATGCCTCCACAGAGCGCATGCGCGCTACGCCGGGAACCACTGAGCGCGTGCGTCGAGTGTAAGCAGTTTTCGGTGGCCGCGAAGGCAGCGCCGCTTCCTGGCGTCGACTCCTTTTACTATGTAGAAAGCAAATAGCAGGGCGGAGATGCGTTTTTATGCGTCGACTGCAACTTTAAGGCCGTGTTATGGTCGTATGAACACCAGCAAGCGACGTACGGCGATTCAAAGACTCCAAAGAGCAGAACCAAGGCATCTCCACCAGGTTACGCCACATTTCAGTTCCCGCAATTTGAAGCTCAGTTTAAAAATGCAAATTCCATCACTGTAATTCAAGTTCTTTCGAAATGCACAAAGGTCTGTTCACACGTTCTGGCCAGTTGTCGGTCCCTTTAAATTCTCCTACATGGACCCTGACTTAACGTTCAGAATTCCACCGAAATTAAAGAGAAATCATGCAACCTTACTATATAGGCTGAGAATTGATGAGAGGTTCAAATAGCATTAGGCTTCACAAGTGACAGAGATGCCCAGAACGTGACCCAGCAAATGTCGAAAACGCGGTACCCCGAAAGCAATTCCACACGCCGTTGGCGACTCTCCGTTACTGCACAGAATTCCTGACATCTAACGCCATATCACCTGCGTTGCGCTATTAACAGACCCCCTTCCGCAGAATTGTGCAACAGCACTCAGTGCTCTGCGAGCGGTAACAGCGCTCTTGACATCTTTAACGGGAAGCGGCCTCACTTCCGTGCAGGCTGTGGAACGAACCATGGATGAAGAAAAAAAGCTATATAGGAGAGGTCGGTACGTGACAGCCTTGAATTTTAGCCATAACAAATTGAAAGGCGGCAATCGTAGGAAATTGGCCCTGGTCACCTAATTAATAGGCGAGGGCTAGATTCATGCATATAGTCAAGCGCCATTCAAAGTTACGCGTGCCAGTGTTGGTGGTAACGCGTTACTTATCTCGGTGACTATTCGGTACTGTTTCGGAGTGGTAACGGGCAACGTACTTACGTGAACATTTTTAAGTAATGTGAGTATACTGCACCTTTTATGGCGCTTGCCAGTGCATGATTCTAAGGTGACCTGAAAAATAGAAAGAAGTCGGAGAAAGAATTGAAAACTGCGTCTTTTTAACTTTACGATATGCCAAAATTGGAATAGGAAGGTACTACTATCTGACTAATATCGCTGTTAGAACACGTCTCGATTAAACTTTTAAAAAAATCACGTGTGGGGCAAAATTGTACTCCTCGGCCAGGCATAAGTCGGGGAGGAAAAAAAAAAGCCTTTTGAACGGGTGGAAAATGTTCTAACAGATTGTTTCACATCACTGACGTTATTAAGTCAAATGCACATTAGAGAGAAGTAATAAATCAGTTTATGCTAGCACACTGTTCTTTCAGAATTTCAGAATTTCATTAATGTCGCCTTTTAAGGCGACCTTAATGTTGAAGTTTATTAACAATTCCGACAATACATCGGTATACATGAATTATCGTGGTTCCGGAGCTAAAGGCGGGTCGTTACAGGCACCACAAGGCTCCTGCCACCACGAATACAGCAGACAACAATGGATGGCAGCGAAATGATAAATGCACGCAAATGTCTCGAATGGTACTAGCCCCTAACGTTTGGTGCACTGTTGAGTGACTGAGGCGCACTTTTGGTTGACAGGGCAGACTTTAGCTTAACTTTAGGTGGGCTGCTTCATATCCACATATCCAATGTGGATATGAGCCATACATGATTTCTTTCTTTCTTTCTTTCTTTCTTTCTTTCTTTCTTTCTTTCTTTCTTTCTTTCTTTCTTTCTTTCTTTCTTTCTTTCTTTCTTTCTTTCTTTCTTAAGTGTAGCTAGCTGCGGTGCACACCTACCTTCATTTAGTTAATTTTAATTAATCGTCCTGATGACTAAATCACTCATTTTATAGCTAAACAAATGCCCTAATAGTACTTAATATATTATCTACTGCATACCGTTGTAAATTTGATGTTTTATACATGATCTTCATTTGTCCGGATTAAAAAAAAATCCTTAACAACGCTCATACGGAGGTGAACTGAACATGCTGAGAAAAAAAAAAGAAAAAAATGTGGTCCTCTTATTACGGTTCTAAAATCGACTATAATACAACCACCGTCAATGCTAAAGGGTCTTTTTATGATGTTACATTTCCGTCCCTCTAGAAGTAGTTCCCGTTAATTCCGCACGGAGCCTTTGTGCAAGCAGCTCAAAGGCTCCCTGCGGAATTATCAAAACACACCCTATATTATGGAGTTGCTCGTTTTCTGGTAGAATCCCATTTTACCCTGTCCTTACACTCCGAACGTGTTTCAGGAAAATGGGGTTAAACGCGATTTCTCCCCGGATTCCCATACCCTATATCTGCGTGTTTTCTATCACCTTGAAATATCACCTTGAAAGATAGCACCCGGTTTTTACTCCACGAATTGGAAAAAAATTAAAAATAAAACTCTAAACGAACCTATATAGCGACAAACCTATTGCCCCCAAAAAATGCTGTAATATATCGAATGATGTCCGTTTTTCCCAAGCTCATTGCATTACGCCATTTACTTGCCAACGTTCGTACTTGAGAGCGGGGAAAGACCTTGAAGGCGTGTCGGAACACAAGAAGAAAGGCAGACAGGACATCGCTTCCTGAGAGTGCCACTAAAAGATGGACCTAAGCCGACTAGTCCGCCCCCAATCTGCAGCATTATATTTCCCACGTGTATGAAATTAAATTTTTGTCTATGGATATAATAATTATCAAGTGGGTCGGTGCTAGTCGCTTAACTAGCAATCAAAAACACCTTCCTGTGTCTGCCAAAACTCTCTTGTTTCTAAAATGCTGAAGTGTGCTGATTTGTCGTTTGTTTTTGTTTTTTGGTTGTTGCTTTAAAGCGAAGCTGTTAGTCTCTGGTTCAGAATTTCTCGTGGTGTCCAGCTCGCATAAAAATTGTCATCGTCATGAAAGACTGGCACTTTCAATGTAATAATAATAATAATAATAATAATAATAATAATAATAATAATAATAATAATAATAATAATAATAATAATAATATGATGATGATGATGATGATGACGACGACGATGAAACAACAACACCCGAGAGCCCCGGCTCGGAGTACATCTGACACCAGTTGTCGCGGTGGTGCTTATCTAAGCAGCTACGCTGCGCATCCGCTTTCACAGGATGGAATGGAGGTAGAATGATCCTTTTAATTTTTTTTTTTCGCACGCTTCCACGAAGTTCTGCTTTACCAGAGAACTGCCTCACGGGAGAGATTATTCAAGGCTATAAATATGGTGACGCACGCTTACCCAATAATACCTATCTTGCCAACAGGCATTCCACGCAAAGTTCTCGAGCACTTGGCAGACTTTTATAAGCGGACCTTTCTGTTTTTTTTTTAAAGAAAAGAAGAAAGTCCTGCCAGCATGGTTTTCGTAGGTTGTTTTCATGTGAAGCGCAGCTCTGTTCGCTCACATATACGACCACTGTTGCACCGACTGTTCTAGATTTTACTAAAGCCATTTTACTCGATTTCTCCCAATATGCAAAATGCTACAATTATTCAAAGTTTGTCTCGCGTGTCTGCAAAAGGGCGCTGCTTCTTCTACATCATGGCTCACCAACTATAGCCTATCATTTCTTTTTATTATCTTTAGCAGCTCTGAGTGAATTCCTCTTCAAGTAGTCTCACTACTTTTTCTTTTCGTACTCTCGTTTCTGTTATAGGCCTTGAACTTCGGAGTATGTGAAATAAATAAATAAATAAATAAATAAATAAATAAATAAATAAATAAATAAATATTGCGCGTCCTCCGCCTTTCTTATCATATTCTGTTGGAGTTTAAGGGTAAAAAGTAAGCACAATTAATGGCATCTCCGAAAACCTTGTTAGCTCAGACTCTCATGCCATAGCGTCAAAAACCTCGTGTCACTAATAATAATAATAATAATAATAATAATAATAATAATAATAATAATAATAATAATAATAATAATAATAATAATAATAATAATAAGACACACTGCGTTGACCGAGACGAGAAAACGGCGGCAACAATAGATACAAAGGCTAGAAACAGGCTTGAATTATTCTCAGATTCGCACCGAATTATGCCGGATAACTCACGCAAACAAAGTAAAGCAATTGGTCTGAAAACAACCTTTAGTCAGGTATGGAATCGAGCCCAAGCCTACTGCGTCCGAAGCAACAGCATTCCGAAAACTCCATATAAGCTCGCACAGTCGACAGACGCACTCTGCTCTTTCTGCTAAGGCCGCTTGGGGCAGCGACGAAGTTTGCCCTAGGCACAGCCCAAGAACAGCAGCCCAAGAATTTAGTCCCAATAAATGATTTGGAATTGTATCGGGAAGAAGGGCTGCCCTCGCTCTTGCGTTTCTTTGGAATTCGCTGCCGTCTGCCAGAGCCGGACGCTATTGCGTTCCACTCCTAAAGTCGAAGTTTCAGCGTCCTCCAATTTTTTCACCGCATTTTGGAGTACCAGTTGAGTTCAACCATCGACAATCCTTTACAGAAATCAGGGGTACCAGTGAACTCTGACGTCGGAAGTTTTGCACTCTAACTTGCGAATCAGGGCCGAATTCACAAAACTTCTCTTTAGTGAGTGCTTCTTGCCATTGGCTGGCCAGCTTCTCTAATGCTATGTCTAGCATCAGGATTGGCTGAAGTTGTTTCCTACGAACAGTTTTATTGTAAGCTGCATTTTTGTGAATACATACCCGATATAAGATACTGACACACAGCGCCTCTCGCGCTTCATTGTGCACGCACGTCTCGGTATGTAGTATGATGCGCGAGCTGTCGTCAAATATACGTCACGCCCGTGTCCGGACGAAGGAGGTCAATGTCCACCAAACTGAAGTCACCGTTCTGGTCCCACGACACGGCGATGGCGCACTCCGCGCATATACAGCAAGCCATAGTGCGCATTCGCCCAGCAGGCGACGAATGGCGCCAAGGGGGGCGACCGAGTATACGACAGGAGCATGATCGTAGCGCGCCAGGCGAACACGCCGCAAATCACGGCCGTCGGTGCGAGTCACGCGTCACTCCGGACCGAAGCCGCACCCGGCGTGGCTCCGACGGGCCCTGGTGCTCATCAGGCGGCGGCACGCGGGTGCGCTATCGGGGTCCAGCGCGCGTTATACCTTTGGACGCGAGACGTTCCAGATGACCCGCCACCCGCGGGCACTTGACGCGGCCACACGCCGTGGCCAGTGTCGGGACGCCTCGCGTGGCCTCCTGGCGCCGATCTTGCCGCGGCCGGCTGCAGGCTATCGTCACGGCCGACCCCGCCAGGAGCGAGCCCCGTGGACAGGCACGCGAGGATGTAGAGGCAATTTTAGTTCAGAACGCCGCGGGCGCCGCTACCGCCTGAGGGGATATTTTGAACGCGTGCGGAAGGTTTAATTACTGCTTTTTGTGCCACGTGCTCATTCTAAGCGGACGAAACCGTGGACGTTTAACGTACCTTCCGTACACAGACAGACCGAAGCTGTTATAAACACCAAGGTAACGTTAGACTGGTCCGATGGATCAAGCCGAATATGGATGATACAACCTTTGAAGGTTTGGATACTCATTGAAATACCCAAAGTCGCATCGCAATTGATAGTTGGCTTCGTGGTAAATATAAATAAATGATAATAGAAAGAATGTAGTACCCCCATGACGGGGTCTGTAAGGAAATAAAAGTGAAGTGGAGAATTGCGCCCTTATTGACGAAGACCTCTTACGTTAGAAATGTTCTTAAGAGTAACTTAAAGACAATTGTACACTGAGCATATGATTAACGAGGACAGTCGGTCAATGAAAAATATAACTTAAAAACAAGAATATTTGTGAATTCGGTCACTGAAATGCGGAAGCTAAGAGTATGCTGCAGCTGATTCAATTCGCACCTTCACGAATTTTGCTTTACCGGGTCCTGGTAAGAAACAATGAACGTGCATAAAAGTGTTCAGTGCATAAATATGTACCAAACCAACAATGAATTCCAGAACCACTGAATTTCGGACTGTGGATATAATTTTTGAAGCAGTTCAGGTTGCAAATGCGAACTGTGCACCAGCAAGATTATTAGATCGACCTTTTAAATAAGTACTGCGTTGCAAGTATATCCGCGATTCACGTAGGCTATTTCAAAGAAATAAATTGACGATTTTTACGCATGCCTGCACCACGATGTGCCGTACACAGAGCGCTCTGAGTCCATTTTGGCAACCTAGGTTTGGCTCACCTAAATTTAAGTACATGGACGTTTTTCTAGGTGGGCCTAAACTAAATGCATACTCGTGCTTGGCGAGACAACGACGCCACAACTTTATCATCCACGCACAGCGGGTCATAGGTCGCTTATGTGAAAAACCAAGTGCCGCCAATCTTGTGGGAAAATGACATGATTTTACGCCGTTTTATGTGTTGAAACACACACACACACACACACACACACACACACACACACACACACACACAAGCCACGTTTACATATATTGCAATTTGCGAGCAGCATTCGCTTACATAACATGAGCTCCAAATATGCGCATCGGAGTACTGCTCGTGAGCAGTGACCATCATTGCGCAACTGATAGCGCTGTACTTTAGAGCAAAAAAGAAACAAATGTAGGCCTAGCGTCAACGTAATTCTAGCGTGCTTTCGACATCATAAAGCATGAAGACGTACAGTCTACACCGATATTTAACACGCCCACCCAACAGATAATGCGCCCTTCACAAAATGTCAATTTTTACGATACAGATAATGATGATTGATAGGTTTTTATCGACCAAAACAAGATATAATTATGACACACGCCAGCAGTGGACGGTTCCGGAGTTTATTTTTGACCCCCTGGGCTTCTTCAATGTGCACCTAAATCTAAGCACACGGGTGTGCTTCGCCTCCATCGAAACGCGGGCACCGTGGCCAGGGTTGGAACTCGCTACCTCGAGTTTCGCAACCCAATACTTAGCCGTTAAACTATACCAGGGCGGGTAACTTTTATTGTACAATTTCCACAGACTATAAGGCCGAGAAATATGACAGTAAATCCTTGTTAATTATTAAGACTTGCGTTTCAATTTTTTTGCGCAAATAGCGGTCGTCCTCTCCGAATTACTATATCCAGCTCCAAGAATAGGATTGTGCAATATGCATAACGCCGACAAAAAAAGAAACAAACAAAAATAACGACATAGCCTCAAGAATAAAAAAAAATTACAGCATATCCACGGAGTGAATGATGATGAGTGGGCGAAGCTCGGGATGTGCATCGTAGATCGTGCCGACTTCCGGATTAATTTAGTTAACGCGCATGCTACGAATCCTCACGGTTCAACTATGCACAATGCACAAGTGAAATCTCTCACCGGCACTTCATTGCAAGTCAAGATCCAGTATATATATATATATATATATATATATATATATATATATATATAATATATATATATAATATATATATATATATATATATATATATATGTGGGTTTTGCCGGTGAACGCTTCTCCAACGCGAGCAGTCGGTATTTCTCAATCA
The DNA here is from genome assembly GCA_013339685.2 of Hyalomma asiaticum. Lineage (NCBI taxonomy): Eukaryota > Metazoa > Arthropoda > Arachnida > Ixodida > Ixodidae > Hyalomma > Hyalomma asiaticum. The sequence goes on from CM023481.1 coordinate 301,274,801, forward strand.
AGAAACTCGCTAGGAGACGCTGCCTGCGCCAACGTTGTCTCTCGCGTTTGCCGGGGCAGTGTCGAGTTTGCCGGGGAGCGCGTGGCTCCCGGCGCTCGCGGCGAGGGCGAGCGCCAGGTGCCACGCGCTCGCCCTCGGCGCGTGCGTGCGCTCGAGCAGGCACGCGCCGGTGGCTACCTACTACTAACTACTACTACTACTACTACTACATACATCGGGGACGCACAAAATGGCTGCTAATGGGGAATGAGAGACAGAAGAATTCGGCTTTTAGTTAACGCGCACGCTGCGAATTTTTTATTGTTCAACAACGCACAGGAGAAATCTCCCACCGGCACCACCTTGGAGGTCAAAGCGTAAGACTGGTTACGCACTACTACGACTACGACGAGGGACGAACGGGTGCCGCTTTAAGGAGCTTCGCCCCTAAAACGCGAATAACATGCCGTAATACTGCAGGGAGTATCAATGTACCAAGATGTACTTTTTATTTTTCAAGCAGTGCAAGGGCGTTGTCCAGCAAACATCGTAATGCAGAAGCTATCTCGTAACTTATGCGTCACGTGAGCGGGTGTCTCTTTTGTCAGCGCACTACGTAACAAGCGAGCGTCATCAGAAAGTGCGCTACAATGCTTCCTACCGGTCGTGTACTATGTGCTTGGACGTGTGTGTCATCGGTGGACCACAGCACCGGCTGTTCCGTAAAAAGCCATTAAGGGATGGGGCGTTTGGTTAGCGGATATCCAGCCGGCGTACAGGTGAGAAAGCTCGCATGCTAAGCTATGCGCCTAAGTCCAGCTAAGCTAGTACAAGCCTGGGCTGCATTATGTGAGAGTGACGTGCAGGAATTCTTTTAGTGGTCGTACGGCACTCACATGTGTTGCGAAGACGCTGAAAATGGGTGTCATAAGCTGGGCGCTGCTTCCGGCAATTTCTTATATCGCCTTACTATTGTCAACGCGTAATATTGCTTGCGGATTAAATATTCTTAGATCACAGAAGAGTGCGTTAGCAACAGTTGGCAGTTGCAAAATACCGTTGCTGAACTGAAAGAGACGGGCAGAGCGCCTGTGTAACTTTGTGTCCTTGTCCTGCGAACGCCAGCCTTGCACGGCCCAATAATTAGAGAGAAGAGAGAGAGGTAAGGAAAGGCAGGGAGATTAAGAAAATGCGCGTTCGGTTTGCTATCCTGCGCTGGGGAAAGGGATAAAGGTGTGAAATAGAATGGAATGAGAGAAAGGAGAGCACCAATCACGTGCACATTTTCACAAGCACATTGTCTATAGAGGCGGTCGCACAGATCTGCCGACTTCAGGCGCATCAGTAACGCCTTCGTTGCCTTCTGAGCCATCGAAGCATATGGCCAGGGTCCAAAATTAGCGCTTTGCACTAATTACTGGGCCGAAAAACAGCGGCTCAGTTTTCATGTAGGTGGGTTTGAACTTGGCTCCTTTACTAAAAGCAACGGTGGGCTAAAATAATCATGCAGCACCTCCCCCCCCTCCCCCCACCCTCCTTCTTGGTCATCAAATCTATGGCTGCACATACGACTTCGAAGTTTCAGTGAACGAAGTTTACCGCGATTCCACCGCAACGATTAAAGTGCACGCTAAAGTCGAGGACGAGCACGCGGGCCCCTTTTTCTTCGGGAACAGCCGTCATACACACACACGCTACAGCACCAGTCATATCGCGGAGCTTAACGCCGGAGACGTTCTCCACGACTCCTCAAGCTGAAAAAACATTTCAGCTCGCCTTCTCCTCTCTCAGGGAGAAGCGTTGTTGCGTGTGCCGTCAGTCTGGGCAAACAACAAAACGCTTTGCGGGCCGAAGTGCGTCGGGTGACAGCCGCAGTAGCAGCAGCAGTAGCACGGGCTGTGACGCGCGATCTTTCCGCAGAGTTGACTTAACAGCGCTTGTGAGTGGGGAGTCGACGATATCACGCCGCGCGGCCCCCTTACGGTTGTGGTTTTCGCGGGAACACCCGTCGGCTCGAAGGAGGCCGATCTGAACGGCACAATCTGAGCGCGAAGTGCGCACTCGACATAGCAACGAAAGAATAGAGGAGCGTGCGTTTCGACCGCCGTCTCTGGAAAATAAACAGCTCCGCTTCGCACCGTCGTGGCTGCGCGTCACGAGCGCGCATTAAACGATCGCACAGTGCGCTGCTCCTCGCTCGCTTCTCTCTTCCCCGGCCACTTGTCAGGCACGCGCGGATGGTGGCGCCAAATGGAGCCGTCGTCGTATATATGAGTCGTGCTGCTGCTGCTCGCCTGCTGTACGTTATGTCGCGATGTTTAGCCTTCTTTCTTCGTTTTGTTATGACGATCTGCTGTAGAGTCGTCCGTGCGTGTACGACCATGCGGTTGATTCTTGTGAACAAGAATGGATGATGATGATCACTGGCGTTTTACCTTCCAAAACCACGATTTGATTATGAGAGACTCCGAGTGGAGGGCTCCGGAAATTTCCGCCACCCGGGGTTCTTTAACGTGCACTGACATCGCGCGGTATGCACGGACCTCAACATTTCGCCTCCGCGGTGGCTGGGATTGGATCCCGCGACCTTCGGATCAGCAGCCGCGTGCCATTGCGGCTAGACTGCTGTGGCGGGGAGAACAAGAATGATAGGGCACTGGAGAGAGCCGCTATCGAGGGAGGCGAAATGTTGAGGCCCGTGTACTGTGCGTTGTCAGTACACGTTAAAGAACCCCAGGCGGTCGAAATTTCCGGAGCCCTCCACTACGGCGTCTTATATTCAAATCGTGGTTCTGGTAGGCCAAACCCTCCTAGAAGTGAATCAAACCTGCTACTCGGTGTCACCTGCCCTTGAGGTTCACGTAAAATCTATGATGTAATAAATAAATAAATAAATAAATAAATAAATAAATAAATAAATTGATTATAAATTTATCGCGAAGTGCAGTATGTTATAGTGGGTGTTGCGTCGAGAAAGTATGCAGGCACCACACAAATGAAAATGCAATGTGCAAGTAGTGGCCCTGCTAAGTCGCTGGCTGAACACTTTTATGATGATGCGTTTCACGTTTTTGTCTTGCATGCATGTGACCGTGACAGTGAAAACGGACGTGTTTGATTTCACTTCACTGTTCCATTAACCCTTCGAAATGATGCGCTGTACGCCTGCTTATTTATAAACTTGCCAGTGGCGTGTTCTTTCCAGGACCAGTGAGAATTTTGTGTACATAAGCAATATATATGCGCAGTGAAGTCACATTGCACCTTGAAGTAATGTAAAACTTTATTGCTCTCTTCGGGTATACATTTCGGCTTGTGTTCGCAGAACATGTCCAACTTGAACTGAATCGGCTGGTCCGCCTTTTGTTAAATTACTTACACTTGTGAGTTGTGTCGATGTTGGGACTTGCTATATATATATATATATATATATATATATATATATATATATATATATATATATATAGTTCGGAAGATTTCCCTGAGCCCAATAAATATTTTCAAAAGAAGAGATTCACACGATTAACAAAAACAATATCACTTTACTAATCACTTCATTGTTTTTGTTAATCGTGTGAATCTCTTCTTTTGAATATGTATGTATATATATGCTGGCTGGACAGATTACTCATATGCGATAAGTATTTACAGGACAACATTCCTGAATGTGCATTGTACTTGTGGGCGCCACGCATTCGCTGGCTCTGCCTCTTAAAAGGGGAATATCTGACAGACCTTATATTAATTATTAATATTTTGTACTGCTAACCAAGTTTTAAAGGGTAGCGGTCGGCAGAAATTGGCGACAGCTGCCCCCCTCTGCCATTAAAGAAAAATAAACATGCGTGAAACGCAAAGGAATAAGTGCCGCATGCGTATCGCTGCCAGCCATCGAAACGCGTCAGAAACTCGAAGCGCCGTTTTCAAACTGTCATCACACTTTTCTTCCTTTCTTACGTTTTTCTTTTGTTTTACTGCTGCGTTCATTTTCGAATCGACATTTTCGACGTTGCTCGCCGAAGTTATCGGTGCCGCGTAGGAAGCGCGGCGTGCTTGGCAGATCTATTTGCGGGCTTAACAAACGGCCGACGTGCGCGAAGCCAACAATGGCGATCGCGCTGCCGAACGGCGGCCAACGCGATACGGCGCACGCGCTTCCTGAAGCGTCCGAGGCTGCGAGATATAAACAGTGCGCTCGGCTATGGTTGGAACCTGACACCCCGACCGCCGGTCCGTCGGGCAGACCCCGAGGGGGCCTTTTGAAAAGTCCGGAGCCTATAGTGCTCGGGCATCCGTGTTATTGTCTGGAGGAGGAGCAGGGAGGAGTGGGAGGAGATGCCAGATCGGCCGGCGCCCGGCCGTCAGCGCGAGAACGGCGCCACGCCTACGTCGCCCGTCCGATGTTCACCGTTTTATTTCAGCGCCCACGGCAGCGGCTTCACGGAGGACGAATGCTTGCCTCCTCACTGTTGTCTTGAGCACGCATTTTTGCAAGATGACGGCATCGGCAGTCAAGGTGGCTTTAATTATACACACAGGAAAAGGGGGGGGGGGGGGGCGCACTCACCCGTTAAAGAGGCATTGAACAGAGCACGATATGTGGGATGTAAACGCATACAAGAATCAGGATAATATTATGAAGCAAGCCGGAGTGGTTGACTTTTCGTCAGTTCTGGCCGTCCGGAGCTTCCTAAATTTATGTAAACGTTTTTGCTGTTGTTGCTGTGTTCTTTTTCAATTCGCTGTCGTTGAAATGTGCCTGCCGTGGGCGGAAATCGGGTTGAGCGAACGCGAGCACCCGATATTTGTGGGCTGTCTCAAATGTCCCCATAGATGTACCATGTCATACGAGAAAAAAAAACATAGTGGAATGATTTGAAATTATTACGGTCTCCAGGGGTTTCTGGGGGCGCGCTTGTGTTTGAGCACATGGACGCGCACCGATTTATATGGTCCCAAGTGAACGCGGTCGTCGTGACCGCAAATCAAATTCTTGGCCATGTTTTCAGTGAGAGAATGCCTGTTGCTGCGTAGCAAGATATCAATATCATCCGTGTGAGTACTTTAACACTGCACCTATTTTAAAGATTCTAAAAAAAAAATAGTTTAATTGCACAGAAGGTGCTTAGGTGTTTGTTTGAAAAGGGGAGTTATATTTATGTCAAAAAAAGAAAGAAAGAAAGGAAAAAAGGAAGAAAGGCGTATAGACCTGAACCAATAGACGGGCTTTCGACCTTGAGCTTAATCGAAAAACTGTCTGTCGCACGAAGCTTATGTGCTTTGTACGGACAAAATGGAATATCCGTATGCGCAGAAACGTAGCCTGTCAAATTTCATACCCACTTCAGCGGTTGACGGAGCAGCGTAGGGACCGTCATTCTGCAAACAGTCGATGTGTGAGGTCTGATTTATACGCAACGTTGAACTATGTATGTGTACAAATAACTGAATCGCCGATGGAAGACCGAGAGCGTTCTACAAGGAAACTTGTCCGGAATTAAGCCCTGAGCGCATTTACATACTTCGCAACTCGACACACACTCAGTGTTTGGTCAGTTCTCGAACGTGAAAGTGAGGAGAAGCTGGAAGGGAAACACGCGGACCACTCAGTGATGTAGAGAATATATATATATATATATATATATATATATATATATATATATATATATATATATATATATATATATATATATATATAATCAGCCAAAGGTGAATAAGAGAATACGATAGCTGCCAAGTTAATAAGAAACTCTCTCTAAGGTGACCTTCGCTCAAATATCGATTTTGGACAGAAATGGAGCCCTGCATGATGATTTTATTTCCTTGCACTTTCTTTGAGATGTCCGTCATCTCGAAGATTACAGAATAAAAATCACGAGTGCTGTATAATTCAAAACCAATTTTCAACCTGCGAACAAAATGTGAATCAAGGAAGCTCGGGCGCCCCACCTTTACGTAGATACGAGAACGTTAAAAAAAAAAAAGAAGAAAACGATGCCCTCAAACTACGATTCTTTGAAAATACTCGGATCTACGAGATCCCTCTCAGCCCAGGGTGGCGAAAATTGAAGGCTTACGCGAATCGGAACGACATCCCCCAGCGGCGCATACGTATCGCGCGGGTGTCGTGGGCACCTCGATCGCCATCTTATCACCAACCTCGTGCAGGCAGGGTCAAACTATCACGAGATACGGAAACGGAGAACATAGAATATCTCCTGATCCCTAGCTAGTGCGAAGCCCGCGTTTCGAGTGTGCTACCTGTCCTATTGCGTGCATGACCAACCTTTTCTGCTGCTCTCTCGTAAGGGGACAAACCCGAATCCACAAGCTCAACGTGGAACCCGAACCCTCTGAGCTTTTCGCTTTGCCTGCACGTTTATGAAGGGCGCTGTTACGAAGAAAACAAAAATTTGGGTTGCCGAAGAAAACGTTTAGTCACGTGCGTCCGCCAAGACGTCGTGGCGCCTTACGGGGAGAGGTCGCGGTGCCTGGAGGGGCGGCTTCGCCGGTGCACGAAACGATATGTGGCCGGATCCCCGGTCAAAGCCAGCGTAGAGCTGGTGTCGTGATGAGTAATATCATCGGCTCGTGGAATTAGGGCAGACATCTTGATCCTCCTGGTGACCGCAAGTGCTGCTGGCTCAGCCAGATAGAGGTCTCTTCTGCGATCTTCGCTCCCCCTCAGCACTCGCCGCTCAAAGTAGCCGGGTCACGTGTTCAGCCCTTGCACTTCGCTCCCGTTTCGCAAGATATTCCTCCTTGCTATATTATTATCGGAGGGCTGGAGGGTATGTGAATATTGTGCGTATGTTTTGGCGCCACGTTAATCGGTGACCGCTTTCCGATAGTGGTGCTTTGTGGGCGAGTTGCTTGCGAAACATTTCGAGTCGATCTCCTCGTCGTGTGCGGACACGTAACGAGACAAGTTGCGAAAGTGGACGTATTTGTGAGATGGAATGTAGAGGTGTCGACTACTGCGAACGATGACAAATAATGCAGATCTTGCGCGCAGAGAAAATCTGCGTCGTGAGAAGCATTTTGCAGATAGCTGACTATATCCAACTTCGTGGGGGGCTTATGTAAAGAAAGCGCTGCTAGGCGAAGAAACGTGTTTGTGTGAGACGAGTATTTGGGTTTATGGCGACAGCAACAAGACGAAGATGAAATTGTGACGACGGCCGTGCGACATACGCTGAAGTAGGTATAAGAAAGGCGTAAGCCGTAGGGACTGGTATAGGACCGCTATTGTGACGTCATTTGGGAAAATTCATCGTTCAGAGCAGACCGTACGTAGTGTGTGTTCTGAACGCGTTTTAAATGGGAAGCATTTCTTGGCGAACTAGCAACTTTGACCGTATCTATCTATCTATCTATCTATCTATCTATCTATCTATCTATCTATCTATCTATCTATCTATCTATCTATCTATCTATCTATCTAGCCGCCTTCGTCTCAGTGCTCTCCTGGTCACCTCGTTCACTTGGTATATCCCACCAAAATTGGCATGGTGGGATATCAATATATCATGAACATTAATAATTGATTAGGACATCGCTAAAAGTGTATGCTCGTCGTGCGCGTCATGATTAACGATAACAGGATCACGTGTGGCTCCTACGTAGAACTGGTCAATTTGCACAAGCACGTTGATCGTGCTCGCAACACTTGGCTGTACGCCAAACAATTCAACATAGATTGTTTTCAATCTGGCTGCTTCGCATGACTTCGATTCCCGCAACGCGGGGGATCTGCCGGACTTTTTTTTTTTCTTTTTGACCGCCAAGGCATAATATTATATCGTGCCGATTGTTGATGAGGTAAGCATGAATAATATCTTTCGTTGCGAACTTCCTAAACAAATAAAGAGGCGTTTCATCGGTGCGAGACCACACTCGTCCTCAATCAGCCTAGAAAGGGACCGAGTCTTTTGCGATCAGTGCGGCCTTCAGGCTCTTCCCCTAATTTCTTCTTTTAATGTTGAATCCCAGCAACTATGCTTCCGCTTTTGCCCCGCCACGGTGGTCTAGTGGCTAAGGTACTCGGCTGCTGATCCGAGGGTCGCGGGATCGAATTCCGCTTGCGGCGGCTGCATTTCGATGGAGGCGAAATGTTGAGGCCCGTGTGCTGTGCGATGTCAGTGCACGTTAAAGAACCCCAGGTGGTCGAAATTTCCGGAGACCTCCACTACGGCGTCTCTCATAATCAGAACTGGTTTTGGGACGTTAAACCCCACAAATCAATCAATGCTTCCGCTTTCGAGAACTTAATCTGACATGTCATTTCATGATCGTCCAGGATGCCAAGAAGCCAGCGATGGCACAGCTAAAATGGCGCGCCAGAACGATGACTTCAAAACGAACTTTTTTAGACCTTGTGAAGCGGGCGAAGCTGTACGTCGAATGCATGACGGACGCTACGTTGAATAGCGTACATTGCAGTTCGCACAACACCTTGAACTCTACGTACGCAGAATATGACAGAAGTTCAAGGGGACTTGGTCGCTTAAAATGAAACAAGCGATGACGCTTGAGGCAGCGTTTAGACAAAGGTACGAATACAAGGTCCCTTGTTTCCATCGGCATTCAATATCTACATGTACTAGTTACAATCTTGGAATTGTGTAGTTAATGCTTGTACTTCGGCAAGTTTGAACAAGGGTGCCTCAGCTTGTAAAAATTGGCTGAAAGAATTCAATCAATTCTTACTAGCCAAGACAACCCGTAACTGACGCCTCTGGGTTAGCCTGAAATACCACATCAATCAAGTCACTCAGTTAGCAGGGCTGGCTTGAGGGTTTCTTTACTGGTGTGGCACCCACGGCAAACAAGTTCGTTAGGGAGAAGGGAGGGTGGCGACGCCCCCACGCTACCCCACTTCCCAATGCCACCCCTGTCAACTAGTCGGCCCCGTTCGTGTGTAGACATAACTTTGGCAAAGAGTCTGTATATGTTTCTAACCGAACAAATGGGTGTACATCACAGTGATCACGAAGTTATCGTCACTACGGTTACCAAATGAGAAAAATAAATTCATGTGCCCATCGCTAGCTAGCGCTGTGTGATGTGCTACATCCTCTTGCTAATCATCCGCGTTCACAAAATGGAACGTCTCTCTCTGTGTCTTTTTGTTGTCATAAATTGACTTTTTCCTATCTATAAAGTTAAATAGCCGCAAACTAAAGAAATAACAGCCCGCAATTTTGTTTTACTGTGACGTTGTAAAATCTAATTATTTAAATTAATTACTTGAACTCAAGTGCTCTAAGTTTCATCATCGGTTGTGACCGCGACGGCGCCCTTTTTTGGCATGTATTTCGCAGGCGTACGAGCCCATGAGAGGAAGCGCTGGCTGCATGTGACCGAGAGCATATTTCGCGCCGCTCACGTCGATCACGCGGTCCGAGTGATGCGCATTGTGAATACGCAATTATAAACGGCTACCATGCTGGTACTGCCACGAATCGCATTGATGAGACGAGGACGTATCACTGGTCCTCCGGTCCGCCTTTCTGATCCGTGCGAGGGAATAAGCAACGACGGCACCACTGAAGACACGTGATCTTCCCGTCAAGGACATGCGAATGCCTAACCCGAAATGAAGCGAAGATGAAAGCAACAAACTCTCCAAAGCACAGAGGCGTGTTGATATAGTATAGGCATCGCAGCTCTCGTTGCCTATGGTACGCAGCGCCGAGTCTTCGCCCAACATCACCCCTATATGCGCGTGCAGTTCTCGGCCGAGTTCAGACCGTTTGTTTTTCCAATTCGAAGCGCCGAGCCATAAACAGAGCACCAAGGTAAGATGGCTGCTCGGGTTACAGCGCGGGGTGATACAGCGGAAATGTTCGCCGTAAACATCACGTACATCTCGGGCTCCGGCGAGTCACATTCTTGTTGAGCCGGGGTCAGACGGGCAGGGCGCGCTCGGGATTTCTGCGCGCCATAGTGGCAGAGGGGGATCGAGAGGTGCACGCATACGCGTGGCGCCGTCGCGATGCCGGTGCCGACAGACTGCGCCCGTGACCCCGCTTCAACAACCCCAGGCTGCTGGCAGGCCGTGCGAAACAATCCGGTGTACCGAGAGCTCGGCACGTGACGCCACGGACTCTGGCGCACGTGCTTCTTCTTCTTCTGCAGTCAACGGAGACGGTGCTGCGCGGAGAGCCCGCGATGCTGCAAGCTACATGCTCATCCATTGCTCCCGACGCTGGACCTCTGTCCATGCGCTGGAGGATGGGGTTTCAGTTTAAATCAACAGCCATTAAAAAAAAAAATACGCGCAGTAGATAAAGCAAATATGTGCCAGAGAGCTATGAGGGACGACAATGCAGGCGAGAAAGTGTTAGTGCGGCGCGCGCGCACACACACACACACACACACACACACACACACACACACACACACACACACACACACACACACACGCACGCACGCACGCACGCACGCACGCGATATGAAAGACGCCGTAGTGGAGTGCTCCAAAATTTCGACCACTTGGGGTTCTTTGACGTGCACTGACACAGCACAATACACGGGCCTCAACATTTCGGCTCCATCGAAATGCAGCCGCGACGGCCGGGATTCCATCCCACGACCCCCGGATCAGCACCCAAGTGCCATAGCCATTATAGACCACCGTGGCGGGGCCACAGGCAGACAGCCAGACAGACAGACAGCCAGCCAGCCACCCAGCCAGCCAGCCAGCCAAGACAGACAGACAGACAGACATGAGAGGGTGGAACCACTCCCGATGTAAAAATCGGTCCGCGCCTCCGTTGTCAAGCAACCTGTTTCTAACCGCTGCCGTCATACGACCAAGCAGCGTTGAAAGCGACGTGATGTGACAAGGCTTCACGGATACACAGGACATGTATAGAGAACAACAGCACATGACGTTCTTCCCGGCCTGGGCCCGGTTCGTGCCCCAAAGTGTCATGCGTAAGCCCGCCCAAGCCCACCCCGGCGTTTTAAAACAGCCCGTACACGCAGTGGCACGGTTCAGCTATTGTAACCCTTGAGTACGAACGATAATGATAGTTCATAGGGTTTTACGTGCCAGAAGCAGCTATGATTATGAGGCATGCTCCATATATAGTGCAGGGCTCCGGTGTAGTTTTTGACCACCTGGGGATTCTTAACGCGCACCTAAATCTAAGCACGCCGACGTTTTCTTTTAAATGCGAAGCATTTATTAACGAACTTCAGACACTTTGACCGTATCTACTTTTCTATCTAGCCGCCTACGCCTCGATGCCCTCCCGGTCGTCTCGTTCACTAGGTGCAGAGTAGAATTGGCATGGTAGGGTGTGGATGCATGACGAACGTGAATTATTGATTAGAACACCTCTAAAATTATATACTTGTCATGTATGTCACAGGTAACGATAACACTATCACGTGTGATTCATACCCGTAAGGTCGGGCTTGGTGTAGGCGGAAGTGCGCCAGATATGATTAAATATTGACATTTCAGCTTAATCAACGACCAACCAAAGTTACGGTTGAAAATTTGATTAGAACACACTTCGAGTTGGTGAAACGAGAGAAATACACACGTTCTTTTTTCTTCCTTTCTTTCTTTCTTCCCTCTTTTTTTTTTTTTGTAACTTGAGTGTACACATATCAAGCGGAAAAGCCTCATCCTTACAAAGCGTTAGGAGGGTAGGACGCCGAGGTGCTAGGCAAGCACGCTAGCTCTAGTCCACGCATCTCATCAGCAGTTGTGGTGTGTTACTTGTGCTCTGTTTACACACAGACGCTGATCTATACTCGTAACACTTTGCTGAATACCAAATAGTTCGGCATAGGCACATTCCTCGCTGATTTCTTCGCATGACAATTGATTTCCACAATGTGTGGGGTTCGCCAACTCTTTTGCACTTAGCCCCCATCGAAGTGCGGCCGCTGTAGACGGAATTCGATCCCGCTACTTCGAGCTTAGCAATACCAGGGTGAGTCGTTGAGAACGAACGATGCATTGTCCAATTAATTTAGGTTATTATGAATATACTAGCAAATGCACGACATTTTCCGGAGGCACTTGTGACCTTGTCATGATTTGCGCTATTACAATGTTCTATATCATAGGCTTATTACGCCCGTAATGCATCTGCGTAATAATATCTGCCTTGAAATATATTATCTAAATCGTAGGTGATTGCCCAATGTGCCCATCACTAACCACTCAACCTTATTTTTGTGTCTCAAAGAACCGTTAAAACATAGTGTACACATTATGTAGGTTAACATGGGGCAGATATTCATAATTCGACAATGTGTAAGGGGTAGCGCTCATGTGGAACGACCTTTCACGCGGATCCGGCGCGCCTTATTGCTTCACCAGGCTTTAATCTAATGGTATAGACTTCTCATTAGGCAACATAAGTACTGAATTTTGTAATATTAGTAAATTTAGGCCATTTTTAGGGGCGAAGCTCCTTAGGGCGAGGGTCTGTACATCCCATGGTGTTCGTTGGTGATGTACGTAGCCACGTCTACTTTTACGAAAAAAAAAAAAATTCCGAAAGTTGTGTCCTCTGCCTGCATACGAACCCAGGCTCTCGGCGTGGCAGTCGAGCGTTCTACCACTGAGCTACGCCTGTGGTTGAAAAATTATTGCTAAATGACCTAAACAGGTATAATGTCTCCCGCGGAATCGCATTAACAAACGTAATGGTACGTTGAAAAATAGTAATACACCGCTACACGACGCGAAAATGGATTGTATAACGAGGTCGAGGCATCATTTGAAAGAACGCAGAGCTGCGTGCTTTGTAGCTTTGAACCCATTACGGAGGCACTGGTAATTATGGCGTAGTGGGTACTTCCCTACTTGGCAAAATGATAAGTTATGGCGCAGGAGTACGAATACAGTGTTTCTCACGCCTTTACATGATGATCGACTGGGCGATTTACACGAAAGATTCACGGTTTACCGATGATTCCCTCCGGAGCTTCGCCCACTCATCATCATTCACCCCGTGGATATGCTGTGATTTTTTTGTTTTGTTTGAACACGTAGGGATTACACACAGCGCACGTGCCGCACAAAATGCTCAGTCTATGCTTCCGTAGACAGAGTCTGTCATGTTTAAATGCCATACAAACCTGTTAAAGATAACGAAGGCTAGACGTATACACACCCTTCCCGTCTGTCTCATGCACGCACATAATACATTCAAACGGCTCATGGGGACTTGGGCCCACCTGTCGAGCAAACGTCGGCTGAAAACTGACGGTAACTCTCGGCCAACCAGTCATCGAAACATGTTTCGACAACGAAAAAAAAAAAGTGCAAATTAATGGCCATTGATGTGGGCATCGCCGATCAAAGGGTCAAAACTGCTTTCGAAAGGAAAACACTTAAACGGATTGAAATAAAGTTCCTCTATTCTCCAGATCGCATGCATCAAAACAGCAAGTTTGCAAGGTTTCGCACTACCCTTAATGGGGTGAAATATTTATCTGGTAATCACGAACGCTTAAAGTGCTGGTCTAAATTCTTCCTGTAGCCGCGCCGTAAACGTGCTCGTTGGTTCGGTTTCATCGAGCTGCAATTCCGTTCCGGTTCAGGTCATATTCCTGAACATACAAGGGAAACGTTGGGCACCCGGGTTATATAATCGTTCTTATTTGCCAATTCGTACACGCTTGATTTGCTATACTGTGTTGCCAGCACCAAAAAAAAAATATAAAAAAAAATCGGCAAATATGCTCGTTTGCAACAAGTAAAGCTCCTCTTCTTTCACCTGAAGGGCACGAAAACTGCTTCTGGAGGTGTTAATGACCTACGATTCACGTCGTTTAGCCTACCATTGTGAAATGTTGAGGCTCGTGTACTGTGTGATGTCAATGCACGTTAAAGAACCCCAGGTGGTAAATATTTTTGGAGCCCTCCACAACGGCGTCTCTCATAATCACAGCTGGTTTTGGCACGTAAAACCTGATAAATCAGTCAAGCCGGTGAGTTAAACGTGTCCGTTTGGCCGTACGTACGTGCGCGATATACCGAATTCATTATGCAGTCTGCGTGAAGTTCGAGGAGCGAAGTTAAGGTGAACACATGGCGTCATACAGGTGTGAATGACTTCGTGGAACAGTGATGAGAAAGCAGTCTCACGACGAGTTTGTGGCTCAAGCGAAAGGTCTTGCTTAATATGTGTTAAGCTGGATGGGTATGTGCAATGCGTGCAACGTAGCGGATGGCTCTGTTCTGAATGGATTCTAACCGGCCCGGGTTTCACGCTGGCATAACCGGCTTGTGTGAAACCCGGGGCTTTTAAAGGCCTGACTCGCGCCCGAACCCGACCACCCGGCCCGCTGGTCGGTCCTGACAAAGGCTTTCGGTGGAGAGCCGGGACGCGAGCGGTGCTCTACTGTGACGCATACAAAATAAATAAATAAATAAATAAATAAATAAATAAATAAATAAATAAATAAATAATAAATAAATAAATAAATAAATATCAAAAATAAAAAATGAAATTGGAGTTTTGCTTGCTAATAATACAATACGATATTAGATGCGCCGTTGTGGGGTGCTCCGGTTTAATTTTGATCACATGGCGGGGGGGATTTGTTCACGTGCACCTAGGTTTAAGCTCAAGAGCGTATGTTGCTTGTTGTCTCCCATCGAAATGCGTCCATCGGTGGTTGGTATCGTACAAGCGACCTCGAGTTTGGCTGAGTGACGCAATTAATAGCCGCTAAGAACCAACAGCGTTCGAGCTACATGTCTTGCATCTCCAAGTGGCGATGATTTAACCGCTATACAACGCCGCACAAACATCCGGCCTTTCTGTGTTGTGTGAAGAAACCGGCGGGAATATCTCGCTAAATGCACTCACTGTTGCGACAAAGCCAGCTGTTTTAAATAAACAACTAATATACTGCTTCGCTATCCGGTCATGTGGAAAAGTTACTTCTCCGAATGACGAGAACAAGATTGCAATTGTGACGGACGAAAAACACGGCTTGACGCAACATTTTTAACGGCCTTCCGCTAAGCTTGAAGAGCTGTGTTGAGAATGTGCTTATTAGACCATCCTAAGAAATGGGGGAGTGTACTGCGCGTCTCGCGTCATATGAGGGAGGGAAACACACACACACACACACACACACACACACACACACACACACACACACACACACACACACACACACACACACACACACACACACACACACACACACACACACACTCACACACTCACACACACACACACACACACACACACACACACACACACACACACACACACACACACACACACACACACACACACACACACACACCACACACACACACACACACACACACACAGAGGAACAAAATTCAGGAAGAGCCGCACACGAGCGAAGCAAAGATGGCCATCTTCTACGCTTTGCAGAGGGTGGTCACCTCAGTGAATACGATTTGTCGCTGCGAGGTTGATGTTAGATATATGCCTGTTTTGCCGGGCAAGTCTGCAGCAATCGTTGAGCGTCCACAAGCTAATGAACTTGACGGCAAAAGAAATATGGCGATTGGTCTTGTACGTCGGGGACACTTCGGTGCCTGCACATGCGCGTCCGTTAGTGTGAAAGGAAGCAAATTATAGTGAGCAATCAGAAACTGTGGTTTTCTGAAGTACTGGCCGCTGTTTTCTCTTTGGTTTCTTCCACCGGAACTAAGTCGTTGTAAGGTATCTCAACTGCGCGCGCCTATATGTCACTTCAAGAGTCAATACAACTAACTGTATAAAGCTAACAGATAATTAAGCGAAAGGAAGCCTAGAAAACCACGTGCATAGCATTAAAAAAGACTGGAGCTGTAAATTACTAGCGATCAAGATTATATTGATGTCGTTTAGGGAAAGGGGGGGGGGGGGTCACGACGATTTAGGGGGGGTGGGGGTGCAATTGTGACGGAGCAATGAAAAACGAGATGGAACAATATGTAACAGAAATAACTATATGTGTACGCCGAATAAGTATTGCGGGCTGACAATTGCTCGGATTCAATCATACCTGCAAAACTTGCACGCGGTTAGTTGAAATCGTAGGAACGCCGTCTAATAAACTCGAAGTGTTAACAGCCGTTACACATGGCTCTGTGTTGGGACCACCACTCTTTTGAACACTATGCGAATGGCATTGCTAACGCTGTCGATAATAGTGTAAGGACCGGTACTGCTCTTTGTTGAAGGTTTTTCAGTTTAACCTGCCCTTAGCAACGATGCGTCGCAAGTGCTACCAAATAATAACGTTTGCGCACTCGCGGACTGGTGCGAAAGTAAGAGAAAATGAACTAGTTTTGTGAGAGTGTTTCGACAAACCTATTAAAGACGGGACTTTCTAGCCCCGTCTTTGCTTAACTTATTGTACTAATGCCCAGCGTATGAAGCTGCTACGTAAATAATTTTGGAATAATACCAATAAGCCTAATTAAAATTTTTATGTAATAATTGCTGGTGTTTTACGTGCCAAAACCACTGTATGATGAAGAGGCACGCCGTAGCGGAGGGCTCCAGAAATTTCCTTAATGCGCTCTAACATCGCACATGACACGGGTCTCTACCATGCTTCGCCTCTACAATGCTATACCGTCGCGGCCGGGATCGAACCTACACCTTTCGAGTTTGCACTCAAGCGCCGTAACGTTTATTCCACCGAAGAGTGCTCGCATACATCAACAACATGTGCTCAAGGACCTGCGAGAAACCGCTTTTTGCGAAAGAAGCTAAGAAAGGCTGCACACTGAAAGGCTGCACACTAAGCGTATCGCATATCAACTCGTCCAGCCCTCGACTTCGCTGCCATCTTGTGCGATCTGTGTTATCTTAAAGGTTTTGTTGCGATTGACTGCATATACGATGACTGGAACTGAAATTGATTGTGTCAAATTATCGAACTACGTAGTCAGTTCTCAGTATGCTGTAACCAGTGGAGCGTCAGTCATTGCAAGCATAGCAGCAGAGTTTATTATTATCATTATTATTTTCATCAGCAATGGCATCTCTGTTAAGCATGTCTGTAAGGAAGCAGGTGTTCGCTTGCTTTACGAAAACGTAGGCACAGCTGAATCATCGCGTGATTCTACGCCCCTGCGTTGCTAGGATACAGCTAAATTTCTTTTCTAACACTGTTAAGGAATCTTAGACCGATGGAAAAATTCTTGCAAAGGTACTTTATGGGATTTCTGCTTGGGAAGGGCAACGGGCTGCGTTATTGTAAAATAAATAAATTAACTTTGCCATAATAAGTACGGTTACTTGGCAGCAGTAAAAATTCAGTGTTACTCGTAAGCCAACGCAATACAAGTTATTACCAAATAAACGAGAACAAGGGAACAAGGGGGTCTGTTCATTATCAGTTACAGCCAGGCGTAGCCGAAAATAAAATGTGTGGGAAGTGGTTTTATACGGCTTTATTTAAAGTGTATTAGTTATAAGCTTAAAGAAGATGAAATTGGACGAAAAAAACAACAGAACTTGCAGGTGGGCGAAGAACTCGCAACCTCTGTGTAGCGCGTACATTGTTGCGACTTCCATTTTGTGCTGCGGCGGTGGCTGCCTCCGACGTCCACGTTTTTGGATACTTGTGTACTTTCAGCATCCGTGTGTAATTCCAGCTAGCTATATATAATGCCACAGCTAAAAATATCAAACGGGATAGTTGGTAACGGAATTTTCCTGGCCCGCCGGAGCAGGCCGTCTCCCGCTTTTGTTCTCCTGTTTTCGTTAATAAAAATTTTGTGTACCTTATTTAACTTAATTTTAGAGAGCAGTTAAACTGGCAACTGATTTACCTTATACGCGTGTTTTGCTTGCTTGTCAGTTAACTTGACGTCATTAGAAATAAAAATCCAGTCTATTCATTACCTAGACTTCCCCTGCCTATTTTTGTGACTGTGCACTGCAGCAGCACGTGTCTTTTTTACTTTCTCTTCGTTAATGCTGTAGCGAGCATTCCTACGTGCATAATACTGCAGTGGCGCCTACACGCTGCACATGTTCGGCCGTTTTGTTGCGCATACACGAGTCTATAGCTTTCGAATGGCCACGACTTCCCGACGCGTCTGGCGTCGGAAAGCCATATAGGCGAGCCTCGCTGTCCGTTTTAGCTGTAGCGTATATAACCTGTGCTCGTCAAAGTCATGCGCAGCGTGGGGCAACAATTGCCGTAGTCCAGTTACCCAAATAGCTAGTCGGTGCAAACCTAATCACGGTTTCCGCGAACTCGCATTTAGGCTGCTCCCGAATCTATACGGCACTGGCGCTATTTTTATTTTACATGCACTTAGATGAACGGCGAATAGAAAAAAAAAGTGAAAGAAAATGGCGCGACCTGGAAATAGCGTCGTGCGAAAGACTATGTCGCTCAGAAGTTGCGCAAGCAGCGCCCCTACTCCGGTTACTTTAGTGCGCGATTAACAAAGACAACTTCGCTTCACGAAGCGAGTTACAACAATGTCTGGCGCAGACGAGCACACAGGTTAAGCGTGTTGCAATTCAAGAAGGTCGAAACTGCGAGGGCTATAGGAGAAATTAGTTTCGACACAGGGGCGCGCTCCGTGCTTAGCCGTATAGGTATACACTGCCGTCATGCGCTCCTTTCACGAGCGTTGGATGGTTTTGTGCTTGCACAGTGTAATGTTGCTCAATGCCGTTTAAACAATGCCTCGTTTTTTTTTCTTTGTTTCAGGCTTACATGATCGGTTGCTATGGCCTCATGACGCAATAGTGGCCTTGTGCAAAATTTGTTTGTTTTATGCAAAGGAATGACACTAATGGCGTTCCCTATCCGCGAACTGCGACCACGCAATCAGATACACTGTCTCTAAGCGCCGTCACGTTCATTTGAGAGCTAGTTAGACGCCATGAAGTGCCGTCCATTCGTATATCATCACTTAAGCGCATGGATGGTTGTCGCACATTGTGTGTCGTAGGGCAAGGCTGGCGGCTCTGAAATGGAGCCATTTGTATTATTCATATCCAAGGGCTGGAGCCTACACGACGTAGCCGGTAATGGCGACTGGTGCAAGTCTACAGGTCTTTTCAGTATGCCAAGAGAAAAAGAAACACAGAGAAAGAGAGTGTGTGCAAAGGCTTACGGTCAGTGATTAGGTAATGATTTCTCGACGACTAAATGCCTTTCCAGTCTTCCATGGTGCGAACGCAAAACTGAATGCTGTCACACTGTAATTAAATTGTTTGTTGCTACAAAGTAAGAACTCCTGTCAGTTTTTCGTTCTTCCACCCTCACTTCATAGGGATACGCGCGCACCTCGTCAGTTCTGAGTGCATTCCTGGAATACGCACTTCCATGCTAATCTTTCGTTGAGCGCATGCACGTATAATCGGTATTAGCGCTTCACTTTCTTCACTTGCAGCACGGTTCATGTTCTTCATACATTTAAACGAAGATAAACAAAAACTTGTAGCTAGTTGCCTGTAGTTCACTTGAATATAGGCATGCGGTCATTTAAAACATATCAAATTAAAGATGTGTTATACTGCCGTCCATAGGCCTTTTACAGAGTCATGCATGGATGAACATACACAAGAGATAGCAAAGAAATCAACTGCACTGAATAAGAAGGAGAAGGAGAAGAAGCAAAGAAACGAACCACCGTGATTTTAAATTATCACGTATGCTTGCTTTTATCCGAGAGGCACTGACACTCTTGTGCCGCGAGTGCTTGGGTTACGCAAGTATAAGATCATTGCGCATTAATTTTTCTCAGCTGGGTCTATAATAGTTACTCCTAAGGTATTTACCTGCGAAAGCCACGATATTGTTACGAGGCACGCCGTAGTGGAGGGCTCCAGATTAATTTTGACCACCTAGGGTCCTTGAACGTGTCCCTAAACCTAAGCACTCGCGCCTCTATAATTTAGTAGTACAGGCTGATGGGCTAGTTAGTTATGCATCATGAAAAATTCAACTTAGCGCGATTTACACAGATATAAAAGAAGAAACGAAACAGACAGGACGGGCGGCAAGAATCCAGGAGACAAGAATCCTAGGCAAAAAGCAAGAGCTGCACAGCTCGGCTGGCGTTAGAAACCTTCCGCATTAAGAAAAACGAGCTTATCTGTATTAGTGCGGCTTCTATAGGTTTGCACTCTTCTGAATTTCGTCTCATACAGACCGTTGCCTGATTTATGCATGTTTCTTTATTGGTTCATCGGCTCTTGCTTGAAGTGTTTGTTGCGCATGCGTTAAGACGCATATATACGCCGGTGGATTACCTTCACAATAAGGAGTCGTTAGTAGAGCGCCTCCTGTCTGTTTCGTTTCTTCTTGTGTCTCCGGATAAATAGCGCTAAGTTGAACATTTCATGCGCCTCTATAATTTCGCCTCGTCCAAATGTGACAGCCGTGGCCTAGATTGAACCTGCGCACCTCGCGGTCGCAAGACCAGCACACTAACCACTGTGCCCAACGGCGGCTTTTATAGATCGCCTGTAAGATACTGGTGGTCGGGGCTCCTGGCTATATGAATATATTGCACATCATACGATGCGTGCCATACCAGTGTTCTCATGCATAAGCTATCGCAGGGCTCACAAGTTCGCCTGTGCCATAATTGCAATAAAAAGACAGGAAAAAGAAAGATAAAAGAAACGTGCACCAGAAAATGTCAGCGGTCAAAAGGTCTCCTCTCCGATACGAATCTTCGGCATGTTCAGTGCAGCGCTTTCGTGAGAAGGAAGCACAAAACGCAATCGGAGGATAAATTCACCGTGCATCTTCAGCATTGAGGTTCGCTTTGCATATGAATAAGGAGGAAGGGAGGATCCCAACACACCTAACAGAAATTGCTTCGCTAAACGGAGGACAATAAGCGTGGACACTCACAATGAACACCATCGAAATGAAGTAGATGCTAGATGAAAAAAAAAAAAAAGGCTGTTCTTAATGTTAATAAAAAGAAAGCACCATGAATAAGACATGAACGCAATTACTCGTCACGGTAATGTTCTGTCACGTGCACCGAGAACAAGATCCCAAGCAGGCGTATACGTTTTGCATGTACTAATGGCAAGATATTTTTCCGTATATAGTTAATCGTACATCTTTTTTTTTCTTTGTACGCAGAGGGTTGGCCTGACGAAGTCCATTGATCGCACTAGCGACGACGGCACGTTTCTTACTTAACAGAGCTGTCAAGGAAACGCGTGACAGCCTGTCAGTGGAGCTTTGCCTGCTGACGCCGTGTTCCTGACAGAATCGCCTACTTTCACTAGTTAATTGCCTCCCGGAAAACATGAGAACTTCCTCAAACTTTTGCGCGACTGTGAATTTATTTTGAGCAGGTGATTGTGCTCCAGACGTTAATTTCTGGGTTCTCCGTGCCTCAACGCCGACTGCTCCTTCTTGAAAAATTTAAACCTGTTCTTTTTTAACAGCATAGCTGTTTAAGCTTGGTGTAACTCCGCGTGTTGTGCGCTAAAACTTCGCCTAGCTACCCAATGCCCGGTATTCGCGCGCGCACTCCTTTCTTCTCTTGCGCTCCTACCCTTAGCCCACCACAACACAAAAGGCGGGTTTGCTGCACAGAAAGCGTGTATGTGCCAACAGCTCCTGACATAGCATAGCTCTGCACACATGTAATATGGTATAACAAGGAGGTGGGGAAGGAAAGTGAAGAGGAATTACAGTAATACCTCGTTAACTCGAACTCGCATATCTCGAAAAATCGGCTAAGTCGAAATGTTCTCCAGCACCGAACCTTTTCCTATACGTCCCATGTAATTGTTTCCCTTTATCTCGAAGAATTTTTGGGCCAGATTGTGGATATCTCGAAATCTTGACTGGGAGTGAAACGAAAATTCCGCCGCCGGGCCATTTCACGAGATTCGCGCGATGCTGCCACGCCTGAAGTCCGCGCATTTTTTTTTCTTCTTATTTAGCCGCGCCTGCCACTATGTTGATGCTGTATCAACTTTGTCAAGCAACCCTGTGGTACGTCATGTGACACATGCGCAGAGCAGTCCCTCTGCCCACGCTTGGCGTATTGTCTCGTTGACGATGAACCACCTCGAGAGGTGCCGACGTCTGCTGAAGCGAGAAATTTGCTGCGCTTGCTTCGAAATAAGGTCGAGTGCAGCGGCGGGGAAGATCCGCTCATGCGTTGTGTCAAGCAGCTGGAGGACGCCTTCCTAGGCCCGAGCTCGACCGCAAAGCAGACGAGAATTAGGCAGTTTTTCTCTGCTAAATAAAATGGCAGCGCCGCAAAACCAGGCCGGTTAACGTCTCTTCTGTGTTATTTTTTTTTCTTTTAAACCTTCATGAGAAGAAAGATTAGAAACTGCTGCTGAAGAGCCGGTAAGTAGTAGTGATTTTTCTGAAAAGTGCTCGATTTTTGCCAGCGATTTGCGCAACTTTGCTTATCTCGAAAATCCGCTTATCTCGAAATTTTCCCTGGTTTTTACAACTTCGAGTTAACGAGGTATTACTGTATGTGAGGGTGCAGACTTAAAGCATGACATAGCCTTGTACAGTTATGCATCACAGAAAGTGGGTATGTGTCAAGCAGCTCTTAGCATAGCGTAGATATGCATGGTGTAGTATAGCAAGAAAGTAAGGAAAAGTAAGGCTGGAGGAGGAGTGACGTGATGATAACGAAGAAGGAAAGGAGGATGGGAGATGGTGAAGCATGACATGCGCCTGCTACAGTATAGTTTAGCTAGTCTAGCTATGCTATGTCTTTACCACTGAACCCGCCACGCCTGGCCCGCCACCGCCTGCTCACTTATACTCTGTCATGCCACCCATCGAATTCACTGAACATGGCATAATGCTAATAATCGAAAAGCTGAAGTTCATCAGCATCTGGGGTAGACGGTATCAATTCGAAACTGTTAAAAAATACAAAACATGTGTGCGCATCTTACTTGAAACTAATCTTCGCTGAGTCTTTATCATCGTCCAGTATTCCCATCGATTGGAAGAGCGGGCAGGTCATCCCGATCTACAAATCAGGGAATAAAAATTCACCTCTCAACTACCGGCCAATATCTCTTACAAGTGTACCCTGCAAGATAATGGAACACGTTATCTACACACAAATCATGCGCTTCCTAGACTCCGCTAACTTCTTTCACCCTGCCCAGCATGGATTTCGCAAAGGGTTTTCATGCGAAACGCAACTTGCCATCTTCACCCATGACTTGCACATTAACCTTGACAGAAATACCCAGGTTGACGCTATCTTCCTCGATTATGCAAAAGCATTTGACAAGTTACCTCATAAACGGCTATTACTAAAACTAGCTTGTTTGAACCTGCCACCAAACATTCTCAACTGGATTGCTGAATTTCTTT
This sequence comes from Hyalomma asiaticum, assembly GCA_013339685.2. Taxonomy (NCBI): domain Eukaryota; kingdom Metazoa; phylum Arthropoda; class Arachnida; order Ixodida; family Ixodidae; genus Hyalomma; species Hyalomma asiaticum. The sequence continues at coordinate 301,298,096 of CM023481.1, forward strand.
CCAACCGTCATCAGTCAGTGCACGTGAATAATCATACATCCGCACCCCTCCCCGTAACGTCTGGCGTCCCTAAAGGAAGTGTTCTGGGTCCCCTACTCTCCCTTATTTACATCAACGACCTTCCCCTTCATGTTTCTTCTCACATGCGTCTGTTCGCCGACGACTGTGCCATATACCGCGCAATCAATAACTACTCTGACCACAGTGCCCTGCAAGACGACCTCAACAAAGTGCAACACTGGTGCAACGACTGGCTAATGACCCTCAACCCCAACAAATGTAAAGTGATGTGTTTCAGCCGCCGCCCTCAGCCCTCTCATATGCCCTATAATATCAGCAATACTCCCTTAGAAAAAGTAGACTCATTCAAGTACCTTGGTGTCACCTTTTCATATGATTTAGACTGGTCTGTTCATGTGTCGCGCATTACAGCCTCTGCAAATCGAACCTTGGGATTCTTAAAACGCCATCTACGTCACGCACCTCCTCACGTTAAGCTACTGGCATTTAAAACGCTTGTACGTCCGAAACTTGAGTATGCATCCCCGATTTGGTCCCCACATCAAACATATCTCGTTAATGCACTCGAATCAGTCCAAAATCGCGCGGCAAGATTCATTCATTCATCGTACTCTTATCACACAAGCGTATCACTACTGAAGTCACGATCCGGCCTAGACTCGCTGTCCTCCCGGCGCCGCATCGATTCACTAATCCTTTTCCACAAGTTCTTTTACAGCCCGCTTCATCAGGCACCATACATCTTGGCCCCGCCCCCACGCATTTCTCTTCGTACTGGTCATCATTTACAAGTAACCCGTCCACGCAGCCGCACTACTACCTTTTCGGCGTCTTTTTTTTGCCGCTCATCTTCTGAGTGGAACGGCCTGCCCGGTTCTATTGTTGATATCACCTGTCCATCCTCATTTGCTGAAAAACTCACCTAACCTATTCCTATGTTTTGGCTGCTAGCTATATGCTTAAGTGGCTATTGTGTTGTATATTGTATAAATTATTGTATAAATACATATACTATTTTATGTATAATTCTTGTGTATGTATATTTGTGTATATATATTATTGGCTACAAATGTAACCCACCCCTTATGTAATACCCCCCTTGAGGGGGCCTTTAAGGAAATAAAAGTGAAGTGAAGTGAAGTGAAGGTATATTTTAAAGGGAAGTGAGGGCGAGGAGGACTTATTTATTTATTTGATTGATACCCTCAAGGTAAAACATTACATGGCGGAGTGGGGTTTCCTAAGTAATATAACAGACAAATGAAATACACAAGTGGTCAACAAAAAACAAAAGTAAAGAGAACATTGTCCAGATAACATGTGCGGCAGAAGCATCAATACATTGCAATGTAAGTGCTAAAACACTAGGTTTTACAGAAAAACAGTGGGCACTGATGACTGAAACAATGATGCCTGTCTGATTGTTACTACTGAAGAAGGAAGATGGTTCCAGTCCACAGATGTACGTCGTATAAATGAGCACTATGAAAGGATGAGGAGGAGGGAAAGGAGTAGGTTACGGAGATAATAAACAGAGATGAAAGAAAGAAGGTGATGACGAAAAATGGACAAAGAAAAATCTGCGTCTGCATGGTGGTGGCACTTGCTTGCCAGCTCCGCTGTTTACTCACAGGTGTGGAAGGGGATTCAGTTTTTGTTTTCACGGCACTTATTTATTTTTAAATGCGAAGAATTTCTTGGCGAACACAAGTCACTTTGACTGCATCTATCTGTCTATCTATGTCTCGGCGCTCTCGCTCACCTAGCATACCCAAATATTTGGGAGGTAGGGTATATGACATACGATATACTCGTCATGTACGTCACGATTAAAGATACTGCAATCACGTGTACTCTTCTGCACCTCACTCGGTATGCTGCCTTCAGAACCGTCCCGCACACCTCGGATGGCCGACTTAAAGAATACCGTTCTTCAAAGAAGGAAGGAACACCGCTTCTCCTTTCTCCTCGCTTGCGACTGAAATGTAGGCATAACAAGCACACAGACACACGTGCAACTTACCAAGTGGTAGGGGTGTATCGAACACGGCTCCTCGAGGTGCCAAGCAAGCACGCTACCACTATAGGCTACGGTGGCTCCTCCCGAACGTGTAATAAGGGCAAATAAACCTATTGCATCTGCAGTTGTAATGATGGTACTTGAGTATCGTGAATTGCGCTTCTAATGTGTGACAAGCACTATCGTAGCAAAACATATGTTTTGGTACCATCCGGCACGCCATTGTGCAACCTTGCTCGATCCCGTAGGTACACTTCAACGAACGGCGCTTATGACAGCATAGTGCATTTTTCATCGACAAAACAGACACGTGTGGTTTAAACTAAAGTGAGTGCCAGACTCACGTCCTGCCATGAGCTACTATTCAGTCGCCACGGTGCTCTCGACATGCCTGGTTAGCCCACGTTGAGCGTACTCATGAGTGGGTTACTCACGCACTTTGCACAAAAACCTTGACCATACTCGCCGCGGTTGGCTTTATGCCAAGCAAGTCAATATAGGCGATTTCCTCACTGAATGCTTCGCATGACACCGATTCCCACAATACGAGGGATCTGCACGATTTTTTTTCCCGCTTTTTAAGGCACTCAAGCGGCTGACGAAAATCTGAAATGCTATAAAAACTTAGCAATTCAAGCGACGAATAGCCGGAATGCTTAACAGGGAAAATAAGGTGGCGAAAAGATTTTTCCGTTGTTTATTGCACTCGTGTGCTCGCATCGGCTCTAGATGAGGAATAGCTACATGCCCCTTCTATGGTAAAACACACGGTGCTCGAAACACTTCCAGTCAAGTCATACGCAACAGCTAACAAAAGCGAAAAGCATGGTCTCACGTCATCAGCCATCTTAAACTCAACAATGTGCGATCACGTCAACTAACGCAAAGTACTGAGACGGCTAATTCCTGATTCTCAAGGTATGTACAAGCAATGGCAGGGGCGCTACACACAGATGACAGAATACGCGAACGGCGACTGGGACTCACAACAGTACTTAATGAGAAGCATTCCCAAACTATATGGTTTCTTTGCAAGCGGTGGAATCTCAGTTCGCATGCCACGTTCCCTCACAATCGCTCACAGTGGTCTTAACTGACTAAGAAACTGAGTGCGGGACGAAGGGTGATAGACGCGTGAGAACGACAGGCTTCTTTTTTGCGCTCATGTTTCTCTGAGTGTGAGGGGAAAGTGGCTGCGCATGTGCCGCTTGTAAGGAAACCGTACTAAATACGAAGCACTTCTTGGCAAACTTGAGCAACCTTGACCATATCTATCTATCTATCTATCTATCTATCTATCTATCTATCTATCTATCTATCTATCTATCTATCTATCTATCTATCTATCTATCTATCTATCTATCTATCTATCTATCTATCTATGGCTTCCCGCCATCAGGACGTGGGTGGTCCTGATAGCCCGCGACGGCTGCATTTCGATGGAGGCGAAATGTTAAGGCCCCTGTGCTGTGCGATATCAGTGCATGTTAAAGAACCCCAGCTGGTCGAAACTTCCGGAGACCTCCACTACGGCGTCTCTCATAATCAGAGCTGATTTTGGGACGTTAAACCCCACAAATCAATCAATCTGGTCCTGATAGCGGAAGCCAGTGATCACTTTGCCTGACTACTGCCATGAGCATATTTAGCGGCAGCCGTGTTGTCCAAATGTTACTGTGACCGACACTTTTTTTTACGCATTTTCCTGACCATAACGCTATTATGTTTCTGAAAATATGAACCCTTTTCTTCCTGCCTTTCCTGAAAGCTCCACTCATCTTTAACCGCCGGATTATTGTCCAGTCCACCGTATGGGGTTGGAGGCAGTTTTTAGGAACAGGGAACAAGGGTACGCTTTTGTAAAAAGGGGTGACACACCGGCGAATTACAGCCGTCGTGGTCCATGATAGTAGATTGCTAACTATTAAACATTTAAGTATGCGTACTTTTTTATGCACGAGAATCACGTTATCAGCCCTTAGCATGCGACGAAGGAACCTCGACAAGGGATGCTCTGCACTTTGAAGCGTCAATGCAAATATATAGAGCATGTTTACCATAATACAGTGGAGAACTTGTGCTGATGGACTTCTCCGGGGCCGACAGCTACAGGCTGCAGTTGCCAATGTTCTGTGGAACACCATCAACGAAGAACAGCGTAAGTAGGCCGTGTCCTAGACAAATGAGAATCTGCGTACCGACAAAGAATCATTATCGTTATCCGGAACCACAGATCATGTCAAGTCATCAATAAATCACTGTCGTGTTTCGAAAGCGAAAGCTAACTGTACAAACCAAGTTATTACTACCAGAGCCTAAGAGATCCTGCTTTTTTTTAACAATATGGCGGTGCCTACTTAGAGAAGCACGGAAGAATATGCTTACACAGATCTTTTGCAGACATATTTATTTCGTTTATCTTCACCTAAGCTTTCAAGGGATTAACACGTATAATAATTAATGGTTGAACATAATCAATCGATGAAGACACTACAGCGAGAAAAGCTTCTCCAGATGTCGACGGAGTTGCTGCCAGGCGCAACAACAGGTCATTTGTGATGCACAGAGTGCGTTTCGACTGAGGACTGAGGACCAACAAGGCGGCCTTCGTTGCAGTGGCCGATACCTCGCACACTCAGTTCTTGGTCTTAGCAGACGGTGCGAGGCGCGCGGTTGCTTCGAGCTCGGCCATCGACCCACCTTCTTCACACGGTGGAGGAAAGTGCCTCGTAATGGAAGCACACAACAGCGCTTGACGGATGGTGCGAAGGTCGTTCATCGACAGTGGTTGCCTCTATGCGTAATCCTCCTGCCTTCGGCTTGGCCTCGGTGACCACTGTTGAGGGCGCTGGCCCCACCGGTGATCTTTTTTGTTTCCCAGAACGACTTTGGGTGCACTGAAGAGCAAGCGGAGCAGCCACGGCCTTTCCTACGCATACTCGGTTGTCCTCCAGGGAGTCGAGAGGGACGATGTTGAAGCTGTTGACCGCATCGGTAGAGCAGCGGCAACCGGTCATCACCCTCTTGTCTCTTATGCTTGGTCTTCGTATGTCCAGTAGGATGCTCATGTACTTGGCCAGGTCCTTCTTGTTTGCTGCATAGATTTTGGCCGCGATGCAAAGAAATGGGGTAGCGGTGGCCTCTCCGACATCGTGTTGTTCTCTATGGAGCCTGACGAGTCGATGTTGGACTAGACGAGGACGACTTCGCGATAGCTGCCGCAACCGGTCATAGTCCTTCTGCCTCTTCTCCTTGGCCTTCGACCGTTCGGTAGCATAGGCTGGTTGTTGTTCTTGTTCTCCGAAATGATGTTGGGTAGACTGGAGAAGAAGTAGCGCTGCTTGGGCCTTTCCGACAGTGGGTTGTTCTATGTTTGTCGAGTGAGTCATTCCTGAACCAGATGAGGGTGACATCATCATTCTGATGCGGCAATGGCCGCAAGCGGTCGCAGCGTTGGCGTCCCAATGTATGCCACACTGCCAGCTCCTCTTGTACTTCGCCTATTTCGATAGACAGGGGCGGAGGCAGCAGGCGGACGGGTCTTCGCACCGTGGCTTCGGGAGCTGACCAGAAGACGAGTCTTCCGCGGGTGTTTTTCTTTCTTTCTTTTCTCCTTGTTATTTGGCTCTTGCCCACTACGGGGGATTGGCCATGGAACAACATATTTCAAAATATACATTGTTCGCACGGAACCAAAGGATTATACATGCCAGGGCAGTGGAAGATTGGCGTGAAAGCTATGCACATGCATTTTCGCCAAGCGAGATTATTTATTACGACAGGAGGATAGCTGAGTTACAGAGCGGCCACTTCATAGCTACGAGAGGAAGACGAAGTCGAAGGAGAGCACAGGCGCCGCTTTTCGAAACTATCTTTTGTTACTAGCAGCCACCACATGTGCTTTATCACGTATGTGCTCTTTTGCACATTCGCGTAGTTGTTGGTATAATACAGGCGTGCGAATTATGGGCACGTCTTGGTGCGGAATGCATCGCCGTTGCCGCCCGAAAAGTGCGATACGCTGTTTTAGGAAACAATTGAGATAATTCACCCGTTATTAAACACTCCGAAAAGCATTTAGCCCCGCCACGGTGGTCTAGTGGCTAAGGTACTCGGCTGCTGATCCGAGGGTCGCGGGATCGAATCCCGGCCGCGGCGGCTGCATTTCGATGGAGGCGAAATCTTGAGGCCCGTGTGCTGTGCGATGTCAGTGCACGTTAAAGAACCCCAGGTGGTCGAAATTTCCGGAGCCCTCCACTACGGCGTCTCTCATAACCAGAACTGGTTTTGGGACGTAAAACCCCACAAAACAACAAAGCATTTAATGATTAAATTTTCCCTTAATATTTGGAGGTGGCCTGAAATTGTGCAGATCCGACACATTTTTGGGGATACGTTTGGGCGAAAGTTTTCATCATGTCAAGAAACAGCGCGGATGGGAGACGTATAGGAGTCACCACGCAAGATGAATGCTTGCTGCCAAATGATATTCTGTTGAAAGAAAACAGCATATACAAGTCCAATTAAAATAGTCGCGAAATATAGGGCGAGAAGCGGTTCAGAACCTATACTGCCAGCGACACCAGCATGCATGGGTAGTTATGGGAGTTGCGATTGAAGCGCGACTAGGAGTGGAGGGAACAAATGCTCTTAATAAAAAAATAAACCACTTTAAAAAAATAATATAACATGTATTTTAATGAAACAGAATCCTTTCGAGATAGATTTAAACAGAAAAGATGAGTGAAATAGAGACAATATTTTCTTTTACTTTATAATATCTGTCTCGGTCCTTCTAAAAAGGAGGGGGGTATTCCAGCCGCTGCATTAAAGAGCGTTTGAAAACTTCTTCTTGGACCGGGATCGAACACTGCACCAGTGTTCGATCCCGGCTGCCTTCAAGCTCGAAGAACAGCAGCGAACGCAGTCGTCGCGGCAGCATCGAAAGCAATGCGATTGTCCCTTCCGAGACGACTACAGCGATGTCCAACCGTGGGAACGCGGGCAGTACGCGCTTCCCACGGCTTTTTTCGCCGTAAAGTGGTGCCGTTGGCTACTGGATGTAGCCCCCCTACACAGCATTCAGTTGGGGCCTACGCCGATCGTAACAGTCTTATACCCGAAGGAGCGAGGCGCGTTGCAAAATCGCAGGAATTTGTGTATGTACCGACAGTTCATTTGGTTGATCAATTGCTGTGGAACTTTTCACAACAAACTTTCAGGATGCGCAGCCACTTTCGGGGTAGTCGAGCATAAAGTGCGTGATGTGAAATGAGGTATACTGTCGGACACTTTCGCTTGCATGCCTATTTCCAGTGATGCTGAAATACATGAGAAAGTAGAACTCTCGAAGCTGTTTGCAAAACTTATACCAACTACCTTAAAAATTGTAAGGTTGCTGCATCACGTAAGACGTTTGCCTTAAACATGATACGGGTGTCTTTACCACGTGGTTGCCAGTGAAATGGAAGAGAGGGCCCGCAAGTATACTTGCAAAGTGGTGTCGAATTCTCAAATGCGCGCAAAAGCTGTATGTATGTTTTGGTTGTATAATAAGTTAAGGTATCTTCTCTTAACAAACACTAATATTGAGTTCAGTTGCAGAAATATGTGTATCAAGCGTTGTGATTACGTTAGCGTGAGATGTTTGTATACTCCCACTGCTTTATCACGCAGATACATTTCCCGTTGCCACAATTTCTTCGTTTTGTGCAGCCTCTGTATTATTATTGTTTGATGCTACAATGCCATAAAGCTTACCTGTTGTCAGAGAGTTTTGGATGGATGGGAATTACTATTATTTGCACGGCAATGTGGTGCATCACACTGCACTGAGGGGCGTTCGTGACATGGTCGACAGACAGTGAAACAACACTTGTAGCACATTCTACAGACACCTTGTGTTAGTTAAGTGCGAATGCGGTGGTACTGAGAAACCAAGTTAATGATACACTCAGGAAATTGAAGTACTACAGGCCTTCACAACAAAACTAAGGCGGAATGTGCAGTTAAATTTCTTTAATTGAACACGCACCCGCATTTCATAATGCTTTAAACGCAGAAAGCCGGTATAGTATATGTACATCGCTTAATATGTGCATGGTCATTTTGATAGTCATTTGATTGTCAGCGCTCGTCTTATGTACGATAACAGATAGGTGGGCGAATTGGTTGGGTTTCATGGTTGGGTATAATGGCAGCCACAGTATATATGAGTGTCGTCTTGGAGTTATCCGAGAAGACCCCACATTGAAGCCTAGGAACAAACATTGAAGCGTAGGAAAGCATAGGGGAAGTTATCGAATTCGTAATTGTGATATTGTAATTTTGGCGTGAGTAGAACGGAATTAAAATGGACAAGAAGACAAACTTGCTTTCGGTGGGAACTGACCCACATTCCTCGGATAAAGCGTCCAACGCGTTATCCGAAGGTCGTGTGTTCGGTCGTCGGTTCGGCGTATCACATGGTTGGCATGGCGTTTCAAAGAAGTGCACGCGCATTTGTTTCGTGATGATGATAGTGTTCGGTGGACGCCTAACGTCCTAACATCCGGCCTGAAGATCTTCACTGTTAAAACTCCCACGCCCGCGCAGAGGACGCAGCACAGCATCAGCTTAAGTTAGATTTTGCTGCGTTCTCTGTCATTCCCATGTTGTCATTGTGATAGCATTTCGTTCATGAACTGCGTGTCCAAGTTCGCATCAGATTCGACTCATCCCTTTGTCACGGTCTCCATGATTGCGCGAGGCAATCACCGAGGCATGACAATGGGGGGGGTGAGGTCGACTGATTCCCGGCACAGGCGGTAAACAAACGCAGTGACTGAGACGGAGGCACGTCAACCGAACGAGACAAAAATTTATAAAATCGACATGAGGAACAATACAAAAAATGAGAACACTTGTAAATAATTTAACTTACAAATATAGGAGGCAGCGAAGCAACGAACATATTTAGAGAAGTTACGGATTGGAGCCAAAACGCTTGCTTGTACAGACTATGAGGAGAGTCCAAAGATTTGCAGGCGGAAATAAGAGTTCATAGTTTGAAGAACCATACAGTTGACCGGCGAATGCGGCAACCCTCCATCCACGAAGACGACGACCAAACAATGCGGCCCTCGAAGGCGTCTTCCTCATCCGGGGCAGCGGGTGCGATGTCTCGGGATGCGGGGAGGCGGCTCAGGGTTCCTCGGGAGCCGGTGGCGGGCTCTTTCCCTCCGTTTAGCGGTCTGCCCCAGTGGGGTGGCAGGCTGCGTTATATAGGCTTTCGGGTGCGGGTTGAACGGCGCTTGCGGTCACAGGCTCACTCACAGTGTCGCAGCCCAAAACACCACACACACAAAAGCGCAGCAAGTAGTTCACACACAAAACAGTAAGCACCTAGGCATGTAGCTCTCACACTACATGGCCGCCATCTTGGCGTCACAAATAATTACGAACAACCAAAACAAAAGCGAAGTTCTGGCCATGCATGGGGTTACCTTGAAACGGCCAAAGTAAAATACAGCCAAAACAAGAGGCGAGCACGCCAACAACTTCTGTCCTACTAAGGGTCATCCCGCGGGCGAGAAAAGGCTACATATGTGCAAAATGGAACTCAAGGCTTTGGCCCTGGTGTAGGGGACACTTTGAGCTGAGAAAAGCAAGAGAGACAAAACATGCGGCACGTCCGCCCCTCCAGTGGACTGCGAAGTTAGGCTTACAACGCGATTCAGCGAGCACGTATGCATGCTCGTACACTGACTAGATTCATGCTTGATAAACATACGTTAAAAAAGCGGTCACAACAACATTATACAGAGTATAGAAAAGAATAATCAGGCACGCCGCCAACTCTGTGACACGCTTCATAATATCCACCAAAACGTTACGTGGTAGCGCCATACCCAACACTTAAGTTTACAAGTAAGCCTTCAATTTTTTCTAGTGAGTATTACAGTTTTTACGATCGTCACGCGGTGCAGGCGGTGCTGCGTCTCACAGCCCTCATTTTACATAATGAATCGGTTATGTGCCGTTTTCCGAGCGATGATGGCTGATACCCGCTATATGGGGTTTTATGAGCCAGCAGTGTAACATTCTTGTCCTGTTGTTACGTCATTACCAAATCGAACTATGGAATGAAAACTTCGATTCGGTAGGAGCTCTGGCTCTTTAGTTCATATCAGCTTTTAAAAATAAATGACATAACTATATGACTACACACTATTTATTACCGTAGGATATACCCTGCCACTTTGAAATCTTTTTTTTTTTTCATTGGACGTTTTTCCGTGAAACCAATATGTTTTTGCGAAAATCTCGTGAAAGAAATTTGTGGCATAGTGCAGGAAGAAGAAGAAGAAGAAGAAGAAGCACGTCCTCGGAGCAAGCGTATAATAACGCTCTCTACCAAGTTCACGTTCGCAGAGTTCCGTCTACCTCCTGCCTTCGCGAACGACGTCGCCAACCTCGAAGTAGACCGAGTACAAGTGGAGCTGACAGTGTGGGGGGCAGTGAAACAGTAAGGCAGCAACCCGTGACGGTCGATTTCAGATCCGGCGCCGCCATCATCCACTGTCTGCTTCACAGAACAACCCGCTGTCGAAGAGGTCCAAGCAGCGCTACTTTTGCACCAGCCTATCCAACATCTTTGCGAAGGACAAGAGAGATCTGCACAATGACCGGCGTATGCTACGGAGTGGACGAAGCTCAAGGAGAAGCGGCAGGAGGACTATTACCGTTTGCGGCCGCTATTCCAATGTCGTCTTCCTCTAGTCCGACGGCGACTCGTCGAGCTCCATGGAGAACAACACGATGTGGGAGAGTCCACCGTTCCCGCATTTCTTTACATCGCCTCGGGAACCTCTGCGGGAAACAGGAAGGATCTGGGAAAGGCACCGCGATTCTGAACGGACAACGGCGGACCATCCGAGTCCAAAGGATCGTGACCGTTTCGAATTCTCTACCGATGCCGTTACGGCTTCAGCATCGGCCCAGTCGACTCCGTGGAGAAAAACCGGGTGCAGGAGAGGCCATGGTTTCTCCCCTTCCTGCCGAGTGCATCCACCATCGTTGTAGGGAATGAAAAAGAACAGCGCAGGGGCCAGCGCCAGCCACAGTGGTCACTGAGGGCAAGCCAAAGGCAGGAGGATTACGAATGGCACAAACCGCTGTCGCAGAAGGACCTTCGCCCCATCTCGAACGCGCCATTGCGTTTTGCCATCATAAGGCAGTAGCCGGCCTCGCGTGAAGAACGTACATCCGTGCCGAAGCTCGTACCAAGGGTGCACCTAAAATCATCTGCTAAGACCAAGAATGCAGTGCGCGATCTACAGGACACTAGTGAAACGATGGCCGTTTGTAGGATTTGGAGAGCGATGGCGTATCGCGCCCTGTGCTCTAGACAAACTATTCTATTCCCCCGGTGACAACCCAATTGGAGGCTGGAGAAGGTTTTGTCGCGGCAGATTCTTCTTTGTATTATTGTCAGCTACAATATATTATTATATCTGTTAATGCCTTGAACACCTTACGTGTCCATAGGCGAAATAAATACATGCGAAAAAATTTTTTGTTACACCTATTTTTTTTCCGTGTTTGTGCTGTGTAGGCACCTGCATATTGTTTAAAGGAACAGGAACAGTTATACTGCAGTAGTAATGAATTGTTTGTTTAGCGGAAGCCTGCAAATAAGAAGCGCAGTGGTTATTTATTTGATTAGTTGTCATAATCTGCAATTCCGGACCGCGAGGGTGATGTTTTGTAGACGGGCAGGTCGACTGGGACGGCCTACTTCAGGCCTTGCGCTTCGTTGACAGTGTTCCACAGAACGTCAGCAATTGTAGTCGGTACGCGGCGGCAAAGAAGGCCATCAGGTCATACGCGAACTCTTTCAAATGCAAACTTGTCCTTGAACTGGCAGTTAGCATCGGTTTCGTAAGGAGCTGCGTTCCTTACGGCACACAGGTAAGTGATATAAGTACGGAACTGTTTTGCGCACTTAGCACCAGTAATGTATTCGAACTGACTTTCGTTGTCTAGGTCGTAGCTTGCACCATCGGTGCAGAACGCCACTGGGATTAGATAACCGCCCTTTTCACTACCTACAGACTCCTCCAAATCATTAATGACGGGGAATCTACATGAATGAAGTTTGTTACGTCTGCTTGCGAAAGTACATGAGACAACTGGAAATCGAGAATTACAGATAGACGAACTAAATGAAGAGCGAGACTGGTGATGCGATCGCACTCAAAGAAAACACAGCTAGGATAGCCAGGATGAGCCAGATTTGCTGCACTACAATGGGATGGAACCTGAAAGAAGAGAACGTGGAGTTCACACTTCGCGCGGACACAAGCATACAAAAAAGATGCGATCGTCTATAATATCGTAACATTCGGCGATATGTGGAAGTGGATGTCAGAGAACGCTGGATTGCTGAAAACAGTAGCTGCAGGAAAAGCACAGTCGCCGAATCAAATAAATCATTCATGGGCGTTATTTACACTAAGCGGTGCTAGAGAAGACTTAACCTTATGAGGTAGTCACAGACAATCACCCTTGTGGACTTCACCTGTACTCCGCACAACCAAACGTGTCTTCCGTGTTTATCGCGGAGTTGTTTGATAAATTCTTAATGTATGTTATGCACAGGGTATGTAGAGTTCCTACAGGGCAATGGACTTGGAATTTCGCAGAATCCGATGTGGCGAGCTCTATTCAGTTTGTCGTTTTAGATGCGAAGCTCCTTAAGGCGTGGGTCGTGCGTCCCCGATGTATGTAGTAGGTAGCCACCTCTCGTTTAGTTCTTGGAATGTCCGCTAGATGGCGGTACTTGTATATGAGCTTGGTGGCCCGGCCACAGCCCCGTTATAAAGGGGACGCTCCTAATATCCATCCATCCATCGGTGGAGGTGCCGCTGCTCTCCGATTAGCTGCTGCGCGGGGCTGCGCCGGGAGCGCTCCTCTCATTCTCCTCGATCGTCGCCGTACGCGTCGGATCGCGCTTCATGGACCATGGACGAGGAGAAAAAATTTCCGAACGTTGTGTCCGAAGCGCGGAATCGAACCAGGGACCCCTCGCTTCCGAACGCGCGGCGCTAGCCACTACGCCACGAAGCGCACATGGACACATGCACCACGATGACAGTAAACACCCAATATTAACGAAAGACTGCACGTTTTTAACGCGTTTGTGCTAGCGCGTTACGACCCGTGTAAGAAGCTGGTGTAAGACGCTGAGGCATCTCCGCCTTTTACTCTCTCAGCAGTCATGTGATGGCGTCGGCAAACGCGGTGCGCGTTCCGCCTTGGGGCTGCGTGAGACGTCTTTACACGATGATCGACTGGGCGAATTGCACGGAAGATTCACGGTTTACCGATGATTCCCTCCGGAGCTTCGCCTACTCATCATCATTCACCCCGTGGATATGCTGCGATTTTTTTCTAACCGTCTCCAATCACAATGCTATTGAGCAGGCGAGGGCCTTTTGTACTACGAGTTAAGGTTGAATTTCATTGCGTTTCCACCTCTCTATCTTCCTC